>JASANC010001490.1:0-20841 GCA_030248135.1 Theristus sp. LFF4_11 | reverse complement strand
GTGAACACACACTGCCTGTGGTATAGAGTGGCTGTGAACAACAACAACAACAACAACAATGCCGATGCAGGTAATATGCTGATCTGCTGTGTTGAACGACGTTTTCCGATTAAAATTGTCCAAAAACCTTGCTGCCACTTTGGCTGTGAAGTGTGTGACTCATTGTGTGTTTCTGATTAGACACAGACACACTAGCACACCGCTGCGTGTGTCAAAAACTGATACGATGCAGTGATTGATCACGACAAAGCTGACAGGACAACGGTGACTGTTCGTCACGAGATACATGACGACCTTAATATTAGCCTCTGAGCATCGACTAGCTGATTTTGCGTTTTAGCTATTTGACTGTTGAGCGCGTTTTTGCGGAACGCTCTCATTTGTTGTATCCACTAATTTTTTTAAACTTGTACCATTTTGGCCAGTGAATGGAGGTGAGACATCACCAATATGCCGCATCACACAATATCAATGCGTCGCTCAGACCAGGATTTCTGATTGCTAGTAATCCTGAAAAAAAAACGTCCACCCACCTATATTTTCATTGGTTTGCATTTCCAAAACAACACCGTTCTATCATGCACGCAGCAAACAACAACACCACCACCAACAACAACAACAACAACAACAACAACAACACCAACAACACGTCAACGAGCGCACCAGCTGATACGTCCGTCTCGTCGGCCAATCACAGCAGAGCGGACGACTCGCTGCTCAGCGCGCCCGCTGGCGGACACAAGAAGAAACGCCGCTCGCCCGGCGGACGCGTGCGCGTCGTCGACAAACTCTGGAATGGTGGGCGGGCACTTTTTGGGCGGGGGGAGTTTTTGGGTGGGTGCTTGGTTGGTTTGGGTTTGGTTTGGCATTTTTTATTGTGACGTTGCTGAAAAGTTTTGATGAACGTTGTTGTGCCAGGGCTTTTGTTGGACTGAACTGGCTGATGGATATTAACTGGGAGACCTTAGTTGTGGTGTTTTTTTGGCTTTTCGTTCAGGACGAGTTTAGGTGCTCATCTAGCTTGGTCGGACAGAACAAAACCGCATATGGCATTAACATATAACAAAATGGCATTAGTGTAATAATGTTGGCTAAATTTCACGTTTTGTTTCTGTAGAAGGCGAAATCCCAAGCCGTACTTGCCCGTTGGAATCGTACCTCTGCAAGAATCTTCCGACCGACTTCGACGACCCGTCTGCGGAATGCATTCAACTGCTTCGTGTACTCTTTGGCCTCAACAAATATTGGTGCTTCATTTTCAAGGTCCGTTAAAAGTTTTGAGTTTCAGAAGGAGCTAACTTATGCACTTTATCCATCGTTTTGTTTAAATGTGTAACAATGTTGCATGAGAGGCGCAAACAATCAGAACAGAACGTCAATTGAGAAATATCGTGCGTACAAGTGAAATATTCTTTGGTAACATGAAATTTCGAAAGTTTCCAAAAAAATCTAGCTGTGAGAAATCGCTTCGCCATTTCAACCGCCGTGTTTCCAGGACCACAAGGCCGGCTGGCCAATGAGCGTGCAACCGTTGCTGCCAGCCGCGCAGTTCGTCTCGTCCAAGCTGGCCGCAAAAGCGTCCCGTCAGCTGAACGACGTGCTCAGCGTGGCGACACAGGTGCTGCCGCCGTGGTTGACCGACATCGCCACTTGCTGGTCAGTCTCGTGGTGTGGAGGGGTTGATTGATTTTGTTGCGAATCAGCACCAGTTGATTGATTTTGATGTGAATCAGCACCAGTTGATTGATTGCCTGTGCGGGGATGGAGCGCAATGAAACCGTTTTCGGGGTAGATTTTTTGGTTGTTTCAACAAGAAACCGGCTGTTTTTCTTGAAAATGTTGGTAGAATTTTGTGTGTTTTCTATTTTGCGGTGTTGACAGAAGTTTAAAACAAGGAAAGAAAATAAAACCGGATTGTTTTTCTCGAAAATATGACACCCGTTGTTCACATGCCCAGAAAAAGTGTGCTAAATGAAACTGATTGCTGTTGTTGGTGTTGTGTTGGCTGAAAACATCGCCTAAAGATTCCAACAACACCAACAACAACAATGAAACTGATCACCGAACAACAAATGTCTTCTCTCGTTCGCAGTCCGTTCCTGCTGCCGTTCAACATCCGCCGTCAGCTTCTATACGCGTGCGCGTTCGGCCGAGAGCGTGCGATCGTGCACGTCGCCGCCGCCGAACCGCAGGCGAACAACGACAACGATCACAATCGTCTGACGCCGAGATTGGACCGAAAAAAGGTTGGTCGGGACATGATTCGCTGATAGTGAGACGGTTTTCATTCGGTGTAGCTTTTTTTCGGCATCAGACGCCCAGATTGGACCGAAAAAAGGTTGGTCTGGCCGGACATTCGCTGATAGTGAGATAGATGCGCAGCGGAATTCAGGTTTTCATTTGGTGTGACTTTTTTCGGCATCAGTCAGTGGTGCACGGTTTCTTGGACAATAAGTTCAGATCAAAAACTCCGAAAGAAGCCTTCTTCTAAAGAGCGCCCGTTTAGCGATTTCCGTATTTGGTGGTGCTTTCCGGACCCAACTTCCTGGCCTGCCGCATCAGTGGGGCAGCGTCGAGTCCCCGTTCTGCTATCCTTGAGAAGCGTAATTTTGGTTGCGATGACTGGACGGTTGCCCTATCCTTTCGTGGCCTCCCTCGTGGCCTGGGTGGTAGCGCGTTAGACTCTTGTCTGTGCGTTCGGGGGATCGAGCCCCGCCGAGTGGTGTATAGGCACTTAATGACAGAGCAAACTCAATGGGCGCCCTACTCGATGGCGTTCTGTACGCTTCTCTGGCTAAACACATCGCCTGAAATCCCAACAACAACATTAACAAATTTCGAACGGCAACGAATCTACAGTCCACCTGGAAAATATGTGCAACATGACGTGATGACCAACCAATCAGCGCTGAGAATTGCTTTGACCAACCAATCAGCGCTGAGAACTGCTATGACCAACTAATCAGCTAATTGCATATATTAGCGAGATGGACAGTATGAAAAACCCTTATGTCAATAAAAATGTCCATAAAAGTGCGCTTTCGTTGCAGGTGGTTGTGAAACGCGACGAGCTGCTGCGTCAAAGCGAGGACACGCTGCTACGCATGGGCAACTCGCGACCGATACTGGAGGTCAGCTTCGAGGGCGAGGCCGGCACCGGCTACGGACCAACGTTGGAGTTCTACTCGAATCTGTCGCGCGAACTGCAACGATTCAGTTTGAAGCTGTTCCACGGCGACAAAGTGAAACTGCCCGCCGAGCATGCCGGTTCGGCACTTTGGTTTTGTTTTTTTGCGGTTTTTTCCACGGTTTTTTTCTTATTTGAAAAATTGTGAAAAATGAACGGGATTCTGAAACGGCAGCTTCCTCTTGTTTTCTTTTTTTCTGAGCTGTTTTTTTTGTTTTTGTTTTTTTCCAAACCGTAACAGCAATGTGCTATGGAACCAATGGACGTTTCGTGTTTTCGGCTGCGATTTCATGCTGCTATGAAACATTACCGTATTCTCATCTCTGCTCTGCTCTGCAGCGATCAGCTTTGCAGTGGCGCACTGTCGCGTGTGTTCTGGCCAGTTTTAACTTCGTAAAAAATTGCATTAAAACAGCACATCATCATCATCAACCCGGTGCATGGCATAGTTGTTCCAGAGCCGAGCGGTTGGGTGCTGAGTCTTGTCTTCGAAGACAAAAAATTTCAGATGGATAGCGGCTGAGAATTTTTTTAGATAGATAATAGCTAGCGAAGCGAAGAGAGATAATAGCGAAAAAAACCTGTTTGATAGAGATAGATTCGAAAATTTTGGGGGGAAAACACCGGTGTGCAGCCCGCAGGAAACTTTTGCGGTGGCATTTTGGCGACACCGGTTTAAGGGCTGCGCACCACTTCGAGGGCTGTGCACCATTTGCAGGGCTGTCTGTGCACCATTTGCACGGCAGCCGGTGCAATGAAGCAAAGCTCGCAACGTTTGTTGCTTGCGGGCTGCGCACATCGGTACCCCACACACCGTCGCGCGGGTGTGCTTCGGACGAACGCGTTCCATTCAACCGACCATACCGCCTTTTTCCCATTCAGGTGGCGCACTGGTGGAGTTTGTGAGTGACGTGAACGGGCTGTACCCGGCGCCGCAGAGCTCCTCAGGTGGCGGTGGTGCGAAACAACGCGAGCAGCGCCTGAAGCGATTCGAGTTCATTGGGCGGTTGATGGCACAGGCGTTGATCGACGCGAGAATGGTCGGTGGATTTTGGTGTTTTTTTTTTGGAATTTGGCGCTGTTTTTAGGACAAGAAAAATTTTGTTTGGTCTTCCTTCCTTGGTCGCGATGAGTTTCCTGGCACTCCCGCTCGTGTGATGGCAATCTGGTGCGCAAACAGTGTGTGGTCTGATGAATTCACGCTGTTTCGCGAGTGGGATGTTTCGGTCGCAAATCTCTGCGGCGACGACCAGCGTGCATCAGTATCGATTTTGTACTTTGGAGTAAATGTGCAGGTGTAGCCTCAATTTCGCCGCAGTCGAGAAATCCAATACGCTAGAAGTCGATTAGAGTGATTGCGCTGAGAAAACGATTGATTGCTAAAGAAAACGTTTCACAAAAAATCGCATTGGAACGTCAAATCAAATCAAAAAGTTTTTATTTTTTCAAATCGACCGTCCCGTTAACCCAGTTTAGCAGTGACCAGCGAGTAGCTAATCACGACTCAGTCGAAAAAATATTCTAACGCAAAACTCAATCAATCAAAAGCAACTCGAAGCGACTAATTGACCCGAAAACCCGTTAGTTCTTTCAATCCTCCCTACAGCTTGACATCGCGTTCAACCCGATCTTCTACCGCTGGCTGCTCGGCGAGGATGCGCAGCTCTGCCTGGCCGACGTCGAGGATCTCGATCCCCATATGTGGCGATCGTTGCGGCACACGATGGCTGCTAGTAGTGGCGACCTGGAGGACATGTGCCAGACGTTCTCGTTGCCTGGCTATGAGCTGGAGCTGATGAAGGGTGGCCATGCGCGCACCGTGGACAGGCAGAATGTCATGCAGTTTGTCGAGGTGGGAGAGCTCATTTTTTTATGGGGGGGCAGTTAATATTGACGTACGACGTCAAACGCACGACTCTATCGACGATGTTGTATGCTATAATACGTGTCGTGACGTGACGTGACGTGACGTGACGTGACGTTTGTATGAACGGTAGCAACACGCTATAGCGCGACACCTGACGTGATGTGCCGTATACGCATGCGTCACGGCCTTAATTTCTAACGTTCTTTTCTCATTATTGTTCATTTCCATCCACCTCCAGACGGGCTGTGATGACATTTTTCGAAAAAGGAGGATTTCTGTTTCGCATTGCGTGCGAAACTGATGATAAGCTGAGTCTCTGAGCCCCGTTTCACGTCGTTTCAATACGAAGAGACCATAGAGTGAACATGCAATAAATGCGCGATTTTTTAGCGCATTTAGCGATCAGTTCGCGCATTTTCCAGCTGGTCGCCCATTGGCGTCTAGTGGCGGGCGTGCGCCGTGAGATGGAGGCGATGCTGCGTGGCATGCGCGCTGTGGTCGATCTGAACCATCTGAACTGGTTTTACGCGCACGAGGTCTGTCCAGGGTTTGCTGGTTTGCTGGCTTGGTTTACTTGCTGACAGACATTGAAGGCGCGTTTATCCCCTGACGTACGTCAGGTAGGAACGGCAGTATGCAATAACACGGGAGCTAAAGTGACATGACGTGCCGTATGCGCATACGTCAGGTATAAACGGGCCTTTAGAGCTGGAGTGACGCCTTTCTGCGGTAGTGGCTATAAACAGCAGTGACAGTTCTGTTTGTATGAACCCGTCTATAAACAGCTCTATGAAAAAATGAAGTTTAAAACAAACATACTTCAGCCGCATATAAATCTGGCATGCTGATTGGCTGATCATATTGGTAGTTTTTCCGAGAATCGTGGGCGATGATTGAAAACACAATCACACATTCTGTTCTCTGCGCAACATTGTACTGGTGCGCAGTAGAGCTGATGACTCTCTAGCCATGTCTCTGAGCCCATACTAACACTGATAAAAGTCTTTTGTGTGAAGACCATCCACTTGCTCATTCGCCTTCATGCCAGAAACAAACACACACGGCTGGTGTGCGGTTGTGCAGCCCGTTCGGGGCATTCTGGCCGAAGCCAAATGGAATCTGAAATTCAAGGCAAGTGACTAGTCATATTCCTCTCGTTTCAGCTGGAAGAGCTCTTCTGCGGCAGCACCTCCGACGCGCACTGGGAGCCGGCGGCGTTGCGGGCCGCCATCAAGCCGGACCACGGATTCACGCACGACTCGCCGCAGATACTCTGGCTCGTGCAGGTCCGGTTTCCGTTTCGTCTGTTATGTCATTTCAGTGCATTATCGGGGGTGGGGGTTTTCAAAAAAATGTTTGTTTTTCTGAAAACGAGAACCATCCCACAACTTGGTTGATTTCATTATATCATCTGTTTTTTTGTTACTGATTGCCCATAATTGTGCGTGTACAACTGGGGATGTGCAGCGTTTTACCCTGGCGTTTAAAAATGTGCTGTCTCGGGAAAAAATGGCATGAAAAAAACTAAATAAAAGAATTGGTTTTCTGCTCTAATTGGTCACTTCTGTTTTTTTACTCGTTGAGTTTTTCAACGATAAAAAATCGATTTTTATAATTTTTTCTGTCTCGTTTCAGATGATGTCCAGTTTCGACAGCGAGCGTCGACGTAAATTCCTGCAGTTCGTTACGGGTAGCCCAAAATTACCGGTCGGCGGTTAGTGGACGAATCGAGATTTCTCATTTTTTTCTCGTTTAAATCAAGTCCTAGTCTGAAGACCGCCGATCATACCCGTGGTGGTGCGCCGCGGTGCGGTTGCCGCGGAATGGATGTAGAATACCGCCAAAAATAGACAAGATTTTCACAAATGAACGCTTGTAAAGACGTAAACATGCATAATTTGGGTGGATAGTGGGTGTCCGGACGTCAGACTAGCACCGGGCAGTGTTTTCTGTTGCACTTTTGTGTCTCTCATCTGCAGTTTTGTTCAAGTACCTCATTTTCCTTGCGCAGGTTTCCGCGGTCTGAACCCGCCGCTGACCGCGGTTCGCAAAACGGTGCCGCAACCGGACCAGGACCTGCCGTCTGCGATGACCTGCTACAACTATCTGAAAGTGCCACCCTACACGAGCTACGAGATATTCGTGCGAAAATTCGACATTGCAATGCAGCACGTCTACGCGTTCTTTTTGACGTAGAAATTGTCATTGTTTCGATGTGGAGTTTTGTTTTTGGTTTTTTTGTTCTCTTGTCCGTCTCGAATCTGCTGAATGTGTTTTTTTTGTAGCGGTGGTTTATTTATTCGCGTTCTTGTTTCTGATTGATGTCTCCGTTGAATCGCTTGTGTCGAATGTTTTTATTTTGATATTACAATGAACTGTTCTGTTGGTCAACCGGTGGTGTATGGTATTCTCTGTTTCTTATTTTGAGTGAAATCATTGCTGATTTGAAGTTCAGTTTCAGTTGTCAATTTTCGTAGTTTATGAAAAATTTCATTTTCATTAAAAAATATCCAATAGGTTAAGAAGGCACAGGTCTTTCACGCAACGACTGGTGTGTTTTTTTTGTTGCTGTTTCTTTCTATGCCACCCCCAAAGAACTGTTCGTCTGAGCAACTTTTGAAAATGATGAAGTTTTGTGTGCTGTCCTAATCATTTTGGTTCAAAACCGCAAACGTCAACCAAGAAAACGGAACAAATACCATGGTTTGTCATCTGGTTGTTTGGTCTCGGGGTTTAAAATTCTGCTTCGCGACTGCAACGCATATCTTTTTTGAGTAAATGATGTTTTTTTTTATTCAGTCTCAACAACATTGTTGGATTTGAAAAATCGGTCTTCAAAAAAAAAAACTTGCGCAGATGTAATTTATCGAGTGACTTGTTTGGCTTTTGCCGACGTTTTTTCTCACGAGATAACTTTTTGAACTAGTCACCCAAACGTCACTGATCCCTGTTTTTTTTACGTGCGATTTAGTGGAAATTACATATCCGTAAAAGTTTACAGTTGTACCGTATTACCTCTATTAAACCCCCCCCCAAAATTAAACCCCCCCCCAAAAATAAACCCCCACCCCCTCGACAAGTTTCCAAATAATCCCCCCCCCAAAAATAAACCCCCATGGGGGTTTATTAGAAACCTGTTTGAAACACATACCTAGCGAATTCAGTGGCTGAATGCAGTGACATTGGTGAAATTGTGCTACCAAAGGCCCCAAAGGGATGAGTTGGCGGTAATTTCATTACAAAAGGCTGTTACCAAAGGAAATCTCTGTGAAAAGTAGAAGTTTCTGCGACTTCCTTCCTGCCATGGAAGGTATTTTTGCCATTTTGCCCACCCCTAAAAATGGTTTCCAAATAAACCCCCCCCCAAAAATAATCCCCCCCCCAAAAATAAACCCCCACCCCCAGAAGTCGCTGAAGAAATAAACCCCCATGGGGGTTTAATAGAGGTAATACGGTATATTTTCAGTTTCAGTGCTGTCAATGGAAGAAATTTCTAAATTGTGATGTTTGTTCTTGATTTACTGATTTCCTTTGCGAGTTCCATTGCTGTGTGTCATAAAAATTATTTTTCTGTTTGTCGAGTTATTTTGTGTTTTACGGTCTTCTCTGTTTCGGAAAAAGAAGATTAACGGAAAATGTGCACAATTTTGCTAATTATGATTTGCCACTGATTCCGTTTCTGTTTTTTTTTGATCGTTTTACTGTTTTTTTTTGTGAAACGAAACTTAGTTCGATCTGCTGGCTGTTTTCTGTGCGCGTCTGAAAAGAGTGATAATAAAAACTACAAACGGAAAACGTGGAAAATTTTGGTATTTGCAATTTTGTTGTTTTGCACAGAAACACACAAGCCACGTGGTCCGTACAGAAAGCCACGTCGGAAGGGTTGGTTTTATTGTTTTACGACATTGTTTTTGAAAATTGCTGCAATTTGGATGATAAAAATTGAGGTGTTATCAGTGCACGGTTATGCTTCGATAGCAAAAAAAGTTAGCTTTTCGAAAAAGAAACTGCTAGGTCGTTAAAATGCCGTTATCTTCTGACAATCGGCATCTGTGCTTGTCAGCACATGGTATAGGTCTTGTGATGATTTTTTTATTGTGCAACTTTTAGATTACGTTTTATTCTGCTCGATGTTTGGTGATGGTGCACACGGCTGGAGCTGAGAGCTTGGGACGTAGTGGAAAATTCCAAATGAGAAAATCACAAAAATTCGTGGACACACCGCATATAAACGATGGAAATTCGCACCCAAAACTCGCACAGTGTTCAATGTTTTAGTGCTTTAGCTTCAGTGCTTTTGTCTGCTCTGTTTTCGCGTTGAAACGCTTTTGCCAGAACAAAACGAGAGAAATTGGCATTTCTTCAAAAATGGGTACCGTGAAAGCATTTTATACTGAGAGTCAGTTTCGGTGTTTTTTTTAAATGCTGATTGGCAACAGAGAGAACGAATGGTGGCGAGCTGGATTTGCACTTGTACTGGTATCGCCTTTGTCATCCTGAGGTCACTAGGTGGTGCGTTTTCACTTTCCAGTCGTTTCCCCTCATCAAATGAAAACTCAACCGATAATATTGGTTTTAATCAGCGATGTTGTGTATTATTGCCGATTATCAATTCTCACTGTCGATTCGATGTTGATTCACAGTGAAACTATCAGAACTTGAAGTAACTTGTGGCATTTCAAACGTGCTGATTGGCTTTACCGAACTAGTAGGACCATATTCAGTGTTCTTCATCAAAAAATCACCAATCAACGCATTGCGCATAGTTTGAGGTTCACTGTATTTTCAGTGTGTGCTTTTTTCGTTTCTTCTTGCCCGACCACTGCGACCGGACTGCCCAAATGTGGAATATCACAACAGTTTTCGATGTGGAACAGTTTTTCGACTCGCTGACCGTTTTGTGAACAGGGAAAACAGACGCCAATAAGACAATCTTGTTCGATTTAGCATTTAGTTCGCAAAGTAGCGACGTTACGCGTGTGAAGGGTATTTCCGTGATGACGTAATTCTGATGTCATACGCTTTCGTGCGTGAGGTGGCCGAAAAACCGAAAACATCGTTAACCAATCGACAAACAAGGTCAATTCAAATAGAGGCCGTGTGATGATAGATAAATACACCGATTATTTCTTGCAGCAATACACACCAAGAGACCATATTACCTAATCATAATAACATTGAAATCGTTATCAGTTGTCGTCGTCGTTTGGTGTGGAGTGGAAAACGGAGAGATGAAGAAAAAGCGGCCGAAACCGGTACAATCCGGATTTACCGGACCGGCAAATTCAGCAGCAGCAGAAACGATAATCAGATGACCTGCAAGATGGAGAGAGTGTTGCTGATTACCGGGCAGCAACGGAAAAAAGCGCAAAACAACAACAACAAAACCTGTGTGTGTCTGGTACCATACCACCCGTGACAGTTTACGGTCACCGGAAAACGGGTATAAATACCAGTGCCTCTCTGACAACGGCCAACCAGTTCTCACTTTTGGTTGCATCACTTATATCTCGATACACCTGTTTCATCACCGATTGGTCCTGTATATCTCTGATCATCAGACGACAAGATGCCGCACGCTCCGAAAAGTAGGTCGCTGGACTGTGTGTGCGTCAATCGTTTGTTTCGAATTACTGATGCGCTGATTGGTGGAGTTGCAGTGCTTCAGCTGTCAAGTGCCAAAATGCCCAAAAAAAAACCGCACTGACATACTGGGTGTTCAGCTTAACCCTCCTTTTATTGACAGACATTGCATTGACTAGAAGCAACTTCACTCGGCTCCACCGAAGACTTGCCAAACAAACACACTGGCACATAAACACACGTGCGCTAATAAAACGCCAGTGTGTTTGCGTGTGTGCATGACCTGCCAAGAGCTACACTGCACATATTTGTACGAGTAAAAATGCATGGTCTTCAAACAATCCGAGCCTAGATATCGGCAACTTTCAAACATTCAAAAAATCATCGCAGGTCTCCGCGAACGCTTGGACGCCGGCGAGTTCATCATCAATGCCGAGGGTTATTTGTTCGAGTTTGAACGACGTGGCTACCTCCAAGCCGGTCCGTTCGTCCCCGAGGTGAGCGTCAATGTACTGTAGCACGCTGATTGGTTGCACAAACAGCAGCCAATCAGCTGCTACCATGTAGTCAAAATTTGAACATCCGCCCATGTAGTTTTTGCGCATTTTGAAACGTTTATTGTTGTTTCTTAATTTAGGTCGTCTTGGAGCATCCGCATCTCGTCAAGTCGATGTACGAAGAGTTCGCGCACGCTGGCAGCGATGTCGTCGAGGCGTTCACGGTTCGCTCCAAAGCATTTTTTTCATTTAACTAAAGTCCTTATCTGGAAACGGTGCACTTTCAGATGATTGTTGTCTTTTCAAAAATTTTCTTGCAATGTTTCAGTATTACGCGCATCGCGAGAAGCTACGAGTGATCGACAGAGAGCACGATTTGGAGCCGATGAATCGACACGCGCTACGGATGGCGAGAGAGGTGAAGCTAGAAAACTGGTGAACTTTGAGAAAAAATGGAACTTTCAAACAACAAAAATTTTGTCATATTGTCTCCCTGGTGGCCGGGTGGTAGCACATTGCACTCATGCGCGAGTGCTTCGGTGACGAGCGGTGCATGCATAAGAGCCTAATGACAGAAACACTCGATGGGCGCGCAGTGCTGTTTGTTGTTCTGCGTTGGCGGCGCCGAAAAACACTCGCCCTACAGTGTAAATGCTGAAATTCCACCACTTTCCGTACTTCGCAGTCCGGACAGTTGCGTTGCATCCGTCTTTGACAGCCGCTCTCATCAGCAAACTCCGTATTTTCTGTCTCTCCACTGTTCCAGGTGGCTGATGCGCACGGTCTGCTGATGGCTGGCAACATCAACAACAGCACCCGCTACGACCCGAACAATGCCGCCTCGCACCAGGAGGTCTGCGCGATGTTCAAGGTGAATGGTGGTCCTTGTCGGAAGTTTTCAGTTTTATTCTGCAGTGCACGGCATAATACCAGAGAAGTGTAAGACACCATGGGTACCGGGTTGCGCACGTTTTCACCTGCGGAAAAACATCATCGTCATCTGGCGGATTTTCTGGCGCGTTCAAAAACACGCCTACGGGTGTTTCGGAACGACAAACAACAACAGATTTCTTCCGATTCTTCAACACACGTGTTCATGTTTTTTGGCCTAAATTTTTTTCCTTCTCCAGCTGAAAACGAACACACCGACAAACATATACGTGCTTTGTGCCAGTGTGTTTGTTTTCTGGTTACTGTGTTTTTTGGAATTAAAATCAGAAGAAAAAAACGAAGTCTATAGGAATCAATCACGTGGGCTGTGGAAGAGGGTGCCGATTTCATCATCGCCGAGACGTACCCTGATTTCGGTGAGGCGAAACTCGCATTGGAGTGCATTCGCCAGTACGCCCCAGGTTGGTGTGAAAAACTCTTCAACGCCTCCCCACACTGATCTAAAATCCATTCATCTATTGTGGATTTATTCAAACGTGCCTGGACTAAAATGACGTCATTTGCTTTAAAACCGCCCGTTTGTCAAAGTACAGTCCACTAAAATGTCAGTTTGGTGTGGCTGATTCGACATTCATTATTTGTTTACGGGCAAGAAATCGGCTAAACGGAAAGTCTGGTTTGCTGTGAACGGCAAGCGCATGTTTTGCGGTGCATGACGTCATTTCAGTGGGACACATTTAAAAAAAATAGGTCATACCAGTGCTTACAATTTCACTGTTTTGCACTGCATCCGTCCGTTTGCAGGCCGCGAGGCAGTGATCATGTTCGCGCAGCATCACCTGCGGCCGCCGCAGACGCGCGACGGCGTTCTGTTCACGGAGGCTTGCAAACAATTGGAGGACCTCGGCGCGGACGTTGTCGGACTGAACTGCAGCTGCGGACCGAGGGTAAATGAGAGAAAGTGGCACTGCGAACAGCGTGCACTTTTAAGGCCCGTTTAAACTTGACGTATGCGCATACGGCACGGCACGACACGTCACGTCACTTTAGGTCCCGTGTTACTGCATACTACCGGTCCTACCAGACGTACGTCGATGTCCGTCTGCATACGTCAGGTATAAACGGGCTTTTAAACTGAAACAACAAAACAAACCGGCTGCAACGTCAACCACATGCCAATCAATCGATCCGCGCAATCAGCCAATTTGTGGATATATGATTGGAATCGGACGCGCGCGAACACACTGTGATACACCCACACACGCATTTGTGTGAGCCTGTGTGTTTGTTTGCGACCGGTGTGTCCGTTTATCGAAATGGCACAATCTCCAGACCACTTCCGAAAGTTATCAACCTTTCAACCTCTCACATGACCAAGTGCAGTACCCAATCAGCGTGGGCCTGATTTGAACACCCCCGCGTATTTTCAGGTTGTCATGGACATCATGAAGGACGTCCGCAAAGTGTGCAAGGGACATCTCGCCGCACTGCCGGTGCCCTATCGAACGACCTGGGAGCAGCCGCAGATGCAGAACTTGATCATGCCGAAAACTGGTCGGTTGTTGTGGATGATAGATTCAAATGTGCAAAAAAACTTGAAAACGGAGAAATTTCGAAATTTTGGCTGATGTGATTGATGGGACTTTTGAATCACGCCAGACACACTGAACACAAAAGCAGTCATTTGGCATCTCTGAAGCGCGTCGTTTTTGGTTCATGTCTATCTGGTGTTCGTCGCACTGACACCGAGAAAACGTGGCTACTAACTTGGCTGCTAAACTGGCGACTGAAACACGTTTTCATTGTGTTATTACGACACGTGCCACGCGCTAGTAGCAATTTTAGTAGCCAATCAGTCTGTCAGTTTTCTTCTGCAGTGCACGGCATGATACCAGAGAAAGTGTAAGACACCATGAGTAGACAAGCCAAAAGCCGTTTAGCAGCTACATTAGTAGCCCGATAGTAGCCACTTTAGTAGCACATCAATAGCCACTTCAGTAGCCACGTTTCCTCGGTGCAGAAGAACAGACACACCAGTGGCGCTGAAACGGCGTGCTGACGTCTCGTCGCCTATCGTTTCCATTTGCGTATCGTTTCGTGATCGTCACCGTTTACCGTTCGAGCGTGTTTCCGCGCAGGCAAACGTGCGTTTCCGTACAACCTGGACGCGTTCCTGTGTCCGGTGGACGACGTCATTGAGTTCGGTCGCGAATGCATGGAGCACGACATCAAGTTCACCGGACTGTGCTGCGGTAACACGGCGAAATACACGCGCAATCTGGCGGAGACCTTGGGCCGCAAGCCGCCGGCCAGCCGCTACTCGCCGAACATGGACCTGCACTACATTTTCGGCACCAGACGCGACAAGTTGCACGCGAGCAATCTGGAGAATTTGAAGTGCGCGCGCCATTTTGGTGTTGTTGGGTTTTTTTTGAGAGTGGAATACTGGGCAGTTGAGCAGCGGCATTTACTCGGCCCAGCACGCTGATTGGTTTCGTTCATCTTACGGCGCATTCATGAAGTAGTGTTTAGCGACGCGTAGCTGTGTTACTAAACACTGCTTCATGAATGCCCCTTTGTGCAGCATGCCGAACAGTAGTGCAACGCAACGGTGTTTTCGAATGCATCGTCCTCAGAGTTGTCCGACCAGCACTTTTTACCAACCAATTTTGGAACACGGGAGAACTTCCAAAACAATAGTTCCAAAACACATTTTTTTGTTCAGAAGCCTGCTTGACGCACAAGGCGATGCGAAACCATTGGATCACCACCGCGTAAAGAACGGCACCACCGCAGACCCGGTGCTTGTGCAATAAGGCATTCCACTTGGAATGTTGTGATGAAAATTTCAAATTCAGCACAATGATTGGCTGCTTTTTTCTGCTGGACAAAAAATAAATTTGCAACATAAATCAGGACAAATTGATTGCTTGATCACCATTGACCAGAGTTGATTGGTTATGTATATTAGCATGAGACAGCCAATCAGCTTGTATTGATCAGGATTTTTTCAGTTCAGGAATATTGTGTTCAGTTGTGAATTAATTGTATGCCATTTTTGTCTGTTCCCTGTCCCACCGTTTTGTAATTTTTGTGTGAACGACTTTCTGAGAAAGTCATTTTATAACAACTACTGTAATGACTACTGTAATATGAATGTAAACTGTGTGTACGCCAGTAACAACCACAGGACAATAACAAACTTCCGTTGCAGTATTTCTTTTGTTTCATGGGAAATAACGCTGTGGTTCAGTTTGTATGTTCATCGTTTGTCTGTACCGTGTATGTTTATTCGTCTGTTGGTTCATCGGGACAAAACTAAAGATGTTGTTCAAATAAAAGTAAAGTTTTGTACAATTTAGCTGTCAATTGATAATGGCAAATGACATCACAATCAATAAGATGGCATGTTGACACAATCAAGTTTTGCACAACAAATAAAACCAAAGTCAATGAACTGTAATTTGGTTTTTGTGTTTAGTTTGAAATGTAGTAAAAACTCCTAGGCAGTTGAAAATAATGCGGTTTAAAAAAAAACAATCGTTGAAATGATAAGATGAAAAAAACCGGGTGATTTACGGTTACTTTTTGGTGCAAACAAAAGTCATTTCACCGCTTTAGACCAGAATCTGGTTAAAAAAAGTGAACACAACGAAGAACTCAACTTCTACGACTCAAGATTGTTCCAAAATAGAACGTTCGGGAGCTGTCTTGCTCCTCTACAGCTACAGTCAATCTCGCTAATATATGCAACTAGCTGATTGGTTGGTCATAGCAACTCTCAGCGCTGATTGGTTAATCATGAGGTGTTCTCAGCAATGATTGGTTGGTCATCACGTCATGTTCGCGTCATGTTGCATATATTTTCCAGATGGACTGTATGAAGATAAGAAAAAACAAATAGCTACTGTTTGTGTCACAAAAATTCAATCGTTCTTCAGTCTTTATCGCCACGTATCAGGTGCATGATAGCAATAAATGTCAAAAAAATGCCAGCCGCGAAAGGTGCGTGGAACATGTTATTTCTTCCAAGCACGCTGATTGGCTTACCAGCAAAGTACGTACTCGATTTAGCACGGACGAGCGCAGTGTTTCGAGAAGCGCGCGGGAAATTTGAATCACGGTTTGCGTTGCAATCAATTGACAAATTGTTCAAATGAACGTGTCGCAGGACTGCTCGAACGATTGAACGACGGTGAATTTGTGATCGATGCAGAGGGATACTTGTACGAGTTTGAGAGGCGGGGCTACATGCAGGCGGGCGCGTACGTGCCGGAGGTGGGACGGATTTCTTTTTTTTACTTTTCGTTGATTGGTTGATTCATGTTACTGTACAATTCAAAAGTGTCCAACCGAAATGACGACGTCAAAAGAGTTTGAAAAAAATCAAACGTTATTCATGCACGAACCGACTTTTACAGAGGTTGTCTCATATTTTTTTCACGTGAAGCATCGGAAACACAACAGCGTGTTTAGTAATCAGTAAAGTTTCGGTGATTTCGAAGAGCTCAACCAACAACACAGCACGTTCACTGAAAACTTGTCAAGTGAAAATAATGTTCAAAGTAATTTTTAAATTTTAAAATTAAAAATAAACCATACCCAACAGACCCGTACGAAACTGTGAACCCATAATGTGCGCAAGCGCGAGCCGGTGTCACGTTTCATGTATGTAGCCCGCAAGCATGTAGCCGTCAATTTTAAGATTTTCTGCCCGCAAGAACAGAGCAAATGACAAATGAGCGATAATTGGTGTTTCCATAGGGGGGCGTTGCCGAGCCCACAAAGCCGGTGTTCATTCCGCAACTCAATTTTTTTTCTGCGGGCTCACCAAAAAGGTACTCCATGGGTTCGCACGGGTCTCTTCTACCAAACACAATTTAGGTCGTCTTAGAGCATCCGCATCTCGTCAAGTCGATGTACGAAGAGTTCGTGCATGCTGGTAGCGATGTCGTCGAGGCGTTCACGGTTTGGGCCTTCGTTTATTTTATTTTTTTGGAAAATTCTGGTTATTAGCTGATTGGTGGCATTCGAATCTCGGGCGTGCAAAAATATGAAGCAGACTCCGCCCTCCATTTGAGAAGCCGAGAGGCAGCCCGGAGTGCAGCAATGTCTTACACAGCTTTTTCTCTTTGAAATTATGTTGCGATTGATTTTTTTCCTTGATCGTTTTTCTTGATTGATTTTTTCTTGTCAGTACTACGCCCACCGCGAGAAACTACGCACCGTTGGTCGTGAGCATGATCTAGAGCCGATGAATCGAAAAGCGCTGCAGCTGGCGAGACAGGTGATTTGTTTTTATTATTTTGTTTCTTTTTGGCATTTTCCATCGTACGATAATAATTGGATGGGTGGCTGGATTGCAGAGCTAGTTGGCAGGTTGTTTTATAAAATAAAATGCTGCGTGCGCAGATATAGCGATTCAATGAAGCGGGATGCCAAATGGTGAGCCCCTCTGTTGTCGACATTACAATGAGCAGTTGATATGTAAACCACAATATTGGAGGTTTCTGATGTGGAAGCAGGCCCCTACTCCTTGATTCTTTTGATCCTCTCCGTTTAGTTTCTTGCAACTCCAAACGAACAAGCCGCATTATGTAGTGGGAACGGAAACTGGAGAGAGGCTCGGCATTACCCAACTCCGATTAGTCTAACTTTGCGATTCGAAAAACGATCGACCAGTTGTCACATATCATGACGAAAAAATTTCCACACGACAAAAATCACACTGGACTCCACACAGGTGGCGGACGAAACCGGCGCGTTAATGGCGGGCAACATTTGCAACAGCTGTCGTTTCGATCCGTCCGACGCAAAGTCGTTCGTGGAAACCACGGAAATGTTCAAGGTGGAAATCATGTTCGTTGTTTTTCAATCTCGTGCGACCGTGTGTTATGTACCTTGGTGTGACATGCACAACAAACAATAATCGGCACAAACTAATTGAGTATAATCGTTTCTTTAAGACCTGCGACTCAATGCGGTTGTGGGCGTGAAAGGAAACTAGTTTCAATCTTTATGTGGTAATTCAGAATAGTCAAAGTGACCCGATATTATTTAAGGGACTCCGGGTCCTTTTGCCAATTTTGAATTCCCGCGTCGTGCATGAGACTGCTTACCCATCTATGCGCGCATTGAGATGCGGGACCAAAACAAAAGATATTATTATCGTTTTCATTTTCGAGGAATCACTGAAATGGGCCGCCGAAGAAGGCGCCGATTTCATCATTGCCGAGACGTACACGGACTTTGGCGAAGCGAAACTGGCGCTCGAGTGCATTCGGCAGTTCGCGCCAGGTGTGTACTCTGCGTGGTATCCTGCGTGGTATCCTGCGTGGTATCCTGCGTGGTATCCTGCGTGGTATCCTGCGTGGTGTCCTGCGTGGTATCCTGCGTGGTATCCTGCGTGGTATCCTGCGTGGTATCCTGCGTGGTATCCTGCGTGGTATCCTGCGTGGTATCCTGCGTGGTATCCTGCGTGGTATCCTGCGTGGTATCCTGCGTGGTATCCTGCGTGGTATCCTGCGTGGTATCCTGCGTGGTATCCTGCGTGGTATCCTGCGTGGTATCCTGCGTGGTATCCTGCGTGGTATCCTGCGTGGTATCCTGCGTGGTATCCTGCGTGGTATCCTGCGTGGTATCCTGCGTGGTATCCTGCGTGGTATCCTGCGTGGTATCCTGCGTGGTGTCCTGCGTGGTATCCTGCGTGGTATCCTGCGTGGTATCCTGCGTGGTGTCCTGCGTTGTGTCCCCGGAAATAAAACGTGAAAGCAGCACACACTCGGTGTTTTGGGCCACTTTGATTTCCATCACTCGAACACTCGAACAACACTAGGCGTATTGGAGTACGACACGGGAGACCTGTTCGGACGCCTTTTACTCGCGTTGATACACAGGCCTTATGCAATTGCCTGACGCTTAAGAGCGCCGAATAAAGCAGAAAACGGAACAGAACAGAACAGAACAGAACACAGCAGAACAGAACAGAACAGAACAGAACAGGTCTACCAGCGGTTGTCATGCTGGGTCAGTACAAAATCACGCCAACACCGAGCACTCGCGACGACGTTCGATTGACGGATGCCTGCAAACGACTCGAAGATCTTGGAGCTGATGTCGTTGGACTGAACTGCAGCACCGGACCAAAGGCAGGCACTTGCAGTCGAACTCTGAGTGATAGGCAATCAGCTGATTGGTTCGGGATCACTTTCTGTGCAGTACAGACTCCGCCCCCACAGCAGTGCCTGCCTGCACGGAAAGCATGCAACACGTGATCCACCAACCAATCAGCTGATTGTCTATAATTTAGAGTTCGCCTGTACGTGGAAACCGTAGTTTTTTTGGAATTGAAACGATTCTGTGAAAGAAGAAGTATAATATGATCACTTCTTGACATCTCGCGTAACAACGAAGAGTACCATTTCGAGCGTAATATGAAAACACACAATTGTCAACACGGAAACGTTTCTCAAAATGTTCGTCAAAGTGTTGCTCTCAATGTCATGTGAATTGTTATGCTCGTTTGTCGTTCAAAATGTCGCTTTTGGAGATGCAAACGGTGTGCTCCTCTTTTCGCTTTCAGATCCAAATGGAAATGATGAAGGAAATCAGTACAGTCTGCAAAGGTCACCTAGCGTCTCTGCCGGTTCCATACCGCGGGAGTACCCGCGAAAATCCGCATTTTCTCACAATGCTTGTGCCGGAAACGGGCAAGTCAACCGAACAATTCTGTTCGCTATACACACCTTACAAAAAAGTGCATGGCGCCCGCAAAAACCATGCTTTGAAACTCCCTATAACGGCCGCTATAACGCGCGAAATTAAAAAGAAACTCGATTTTTTTGCCGTTTTTTGCAAAGTGTATCATGTTGCAACGCATTTTTCTACCCAAGCGAATGTTTTTCAGGACCTGAAATAATGTGCGATTTGAAGGTCTTGCGGAGCTCTACCAAGATATCAGCTCCGTCAAATTGGATCGTGTCCCTATTTTTTACTATGAGCTACGCAAAATTACTTTTTTTTTGCGTTTTCTCACTTTTTTCTTTACTTTTATTTTATGCAATGACAAAACAATTTCTGACCCTGATTTTTGTGTCAAACAGTAGTTTTCGAGGTCGCTGAATTTGAATCTGACCTTAGATCTTTGTCCCGGGCACTTTTTTGCCTAAAAATTGGGGAAAAACACATTTTTTTGCGTTTTTCAGTGTTTTTTGTTTTAATGTTTTAATTTTGTGCGTGGATTTTATTAAAAACTATTTCTGATAGCTTTACAACCGTTGTACTTTAATCAATTTTTATATTTTGCAACGGACCGCTTGCTCACCCAAAAAATGGGTAAAATGTTGATTTTTTGCTTTTTTCATATGTTTTCGTTTCGCAGTAAAAAATCAGTTCAGAAATAACTTTTAATTTTAATTTTTAATTCTCCAGGAAGTTTTAGAGATCGCTCAATTCGAATCTGATTTTATATTTTTGCCCCGGGCATTTTTTGCCCAAAAATTGGGCAAAAAACTTTTTTGCGTTTTCCAGTGGTTTTTTGTTTTAATTTCTAATTCTAAGTGTGGATTTTTATTTAAAAAAAACTGTTTTCTAATAGCTTTACAACTTCTGTACTTGAATACGTTTTTATATTTTGTAACGGACCACTTTCTCTTCCAAAAATGGGTAAAACATGGATTTTTTGCCGTTTTCAGACGTTTTCGTTTCATAGTAATAAATAAGTTTGAAAACAATTTTCAAAACCCCTTCCTAGGAGTTCCCAAATGCGCCGAATCCATATATGTAGGCAAATTTTACAACTGACCCATTATTAACCC
>JASANC010001488.1:0-24023 GCA_030248135.1 Theristus sp. LFF4_11 | reverse complement strand
ATAAAAGTAGTGCAAGAAATTTATGTGAAATTTATGTGAACTGTACCCGTGCGACGGTGTGGGGTACTGATTTGCGCAGCCCTTAAAACCGGTGTGCAGCCCGCAAGAACAAGCTTTGCTAGCTTTGCTTCATTACACCGGCTGCCTTGCAAACTGCAAAAAGGGCCAAATTCATTCAGAATGCTTTTTTGTACTGTTTTTTATGGTTTCACACCAAAAGTTTTCTGATCTTAGGCGCATATTTATTGAAAAATTGTGAAATGGACTTTCGAAGTGAAGAAAAACTTTGAAAGCTACACCGCAAAATACAGTTTTTTATGAACAATTTTGTACGATTTCTGCATTTTGACTGAACATTCTAGGATGCAATTTGCTTTCACGTTGCTTGCAAATGGTGCATAGTCCTCAAAATGGTGCACAGCCCTCAAAGTGGTGCACAGCCCTCAAAGTGGTGCACAGCCCTCAAAATGGTGCACAGCCCTCAAAGTGGTGCACAGCCCTCAAAGTGGTGCACAGCCCTCAAAGTGGTGCACAGCCCTCAAAGTGGTGCACAGCCTCTCAAAGTGGTGCACAGCCCTCAAAGTGGTGCACAGCCCTCAAAGTGGTGCACAGCCCTCAAAGTGGTGCACAGCCCTCAAAGTGGTGCACAGCCCTCAAAGTGGTGCACAGCCCTCAAAGTGGTGCACAGCCCTCAAAGTGGTGCACAGCCCTCAAAATGGTGCACAGCCCTCAAAATGGTGCACAGCCCTCAAAGTGGTGCACAGCCCTCAAAGTGGTGCACAGCCCTCAAAGTGGTGCACAGCCTAAATTGTGCAAGTGGTGCACAGCCCTCAAACCCGTGTCGAAACAGTGCCGCCGCATAAATTTCTTGCGGCCTGCACACCGGTTTTGAGGGCTGCGCACATCGGTACCCCACACCGTGATGTGAAGTAATTGTTTTCTTCAACTGCGGTTTGGCGTGAAACCTTTTTCCTTTTTTAGCCTTGCCACGGTGTAGAGCATTGCAAAAAAAGTTTCATCAACGGCAGCACATGATTAGTGAATGTTGCACAAATCAAAAGATCAAAACATTCACTGAAACGGCGAAAACAACGAATCGAAGCGGTATATAGTGTGTACTAAACAGCACGTACGGAGACAACACAGACAACAGCACAAAACGATAAAACTGAACGACATTTAATGAACAAACACCTAGAGAGCTTCCCGCCTGTCAACTACTATAGTGCAGTGGTAACATGTTGTGCCTGTCAGCACAGAGGCCAAAGTTCGAAACCCGTCTTAGCCCAGTTGTTTTTATCGTTTTTATCTGTTGGTTTCTTTCACAAACGCAGCACAATAAAACTTACTGTATTCCTCAATTAATTTAATTTTACCACAATTAAATTCATTCCCTTTTTGGTCTGCATCTATCACAATTGAAAGCGCAGAAATTATGCAAATACGTTTCATTTTTCAGACAAGCCGCTGCGGCATTTGGGGTCCGGACATCAAAAGCCGCAGCGGCTGACGCAGCTTCATTTCTTCATTCATGATGAAGCTGGTCAGCGCGCTTCAGCGCGCTTCAGCGCGCGCGTTCGTGAATGGACAAAAAAACCTAAAAAGCCGCAGCGGCTGACGCAGCTTCACTTCAGGCCGCTTCATCATTCATGATGAAGCGCGTCAGCGCGCTTCAGCGCGCGCGTTCGTGAATGGGCAAAAAAACCTAAAAAGCCGCAGCGGCTGACGCAGCTTCATTTCTTCATTCATGATGAAGTTGGTCAGCGCGCGTCAGCGCGCTTCAGCGCGCGCTTGCATGAATGGGCCTTTAGAACCTTCATTTATACGCACCCCCAGCCTTTTGTCATTCAGATCCACACGTTGAAACAATTAAAAAAACTTCAAAAAAAAAACCCGGGATTTCACCTCAACAACGTAAAATCAACATTGGTCTGATCTTCCTTTCAAAACGAACGATTCACGATATGTTCACTTGAAACTTAGGTAGTTTGCAGAGTTGTTCCATTTGATAGCGGTTATAAGCATACATCTCACCACGTTGATTGATCGTGTGGAAAATCCCCAGAGCCGAAAAAAACATTACACATCATGTACCGATGACTCAACAACGCACACCAAAACCAGAAATCTCGGAAGATTTTCTATAGAAATCGGCCCCCCTTATGCTGCTAAGCCTAATTCCAGCTGAACATAATCCTGACCTAATCCTAACCTAAGCCAAGCCTTTTGAAGAAGGAAGATGTCAGAACAATTGCGTTTTGAACAAGTTCTTGTTGGGGCCGGAGAGCGTGTGCACGCGCGCTAGTGGATCATGAGAGCATCCTTTTGTCAAGGCCATTCATGCAAGCGCGCGCTGAAGCGCGCTGACGCGCGCTGACCAGCTTCATCATGAATGAAGAAATGAAGCTGCGTCAGCCGCTGCGGCTTTTTAGGTTTTTTGCCCATTCACGAACGCGCGCGCTGAAGCGCGCTGACGCGCGCTGACCAGCTTCATCATGAATGAAGAAATGAAGCTGCGTCAGCCGCTGCGGCTTTTTAGGTTTTTTGTCCATTCACGAACGCGCGCGCTGAAGCGCGCTGAAGCGCGCTGACCAGCTTCATCATGAATGAAGAAATGAAGCTGCGTCAGCCGCTGCGGCTTTTGATGTCCGGACCCCAAATGCCGCAGCGGCTTGTCTGAAAAATGAAACGTATTTGCATAATTTCTGCGCTTTCAATTGTGATAGATGCAGACCAAAAAGGGAATGAATTTAATTGTGGTAAAATTAAATTAATTGAGGAATACAGTAAGTTTTATTGTGCTGCGTTTGTGAAAGAAACCAACAGATAAAAACGATAAAAACAACTGGGCTAAGACGGGTTTCGAACTTTGCTGACAGGCACAACATGTTACCACTGCACTATAGTAGTTGACAGGCGGGAAGCTCTCTAGGTGTTTGTTCATTAAATATCGTTCAGTTTTATCGTTTTGTGCTGTTGTCTGTGTTGTCTCCGTACGTGCTGTTTAGTACACACTATATACCGCTTCGATTCGTTGTTTTTGCCGTTTCAGTGAATGTTTTGATCTTTTGATTTGTGCAACATTCACTAATCATGTGCTGCCGTTGATGAAACTTTTTGCAATGCTCTACACCGTGGCAAGGCTAAAAAAGGAAAAAGGTTTCACGCCAAACCGCAGTTGAAGAAAACAATCACTTCACATCACGGTGTGGGGTACCGATGTGCGCAGCCCTCAAAACCGGTGTGCGTGCAGGCCGCAAGAAATTTATGCGGCGGCACTGTTTCGACACGGGTTTGAGGGCTGTGCACCACTTTGAGGGCTGTGCACCACTTTGAGGGCTGTGCACCATATTGAGGACTATGCACCATTTGCAAGCAACGTGAAAGCAAATTGCATCCTAGAATGTTCAGTCAAAATGCAGAAATCGTACAAAATTGTTCATAAAAAACTGTATTTTGCGGTGTAGCTTTTAAAGTTTTCCTTCACTTCGAAAGTCCATTTCACAATTTTTCAATAAATATGCGCCTAAGATCAGAAAACTTTTGGTGTGAAACCATAAAAAACAGTACAAAAAAGCATTCTGAATGAATTTGGCCCTTTTTGCAGTTTGCAAGGCAGCCGGTGTAATGAAGCAAAGCTAGCAAAGCTTGTTCTTGCGGGCTGCACACCGGTTTTAAGGGCTGCGCAAATCAGTACCCCAGACCGTCGCACGGGTACAGTTCACATAAATTTCACATAAATTTCTTGCACTACTTTTATCACCGGAGAAACGGCAATTCTAATGCTTTGAGAAGCAAAACAAAGCACCTCAGAAGCAATGTAATGCTGTAACAAAAATGCGCAATTTTCTTAGCTTTATTTCAGTAGAAAATAGCATTTCTGTAGACAGCATTATTTTAGCAATAAAATCAAAAAAAATGCTGCAGCTTTTTTGGTCATCTTTTGGTGGTTTATTGCAGCATTTTTTTAGCTTCTGGTGTACACTGCATACATTATTGCATTTATCTTACGAGTGGCGAACTTTTCTACTAAAATAATGCTGCTTGTGACCATCAAAATGCTTTTTTTCCCAGCAACTAATAATAATGCAGTGGAAAAAAGCGGTCTGCTTTTTTTGAGGAAAACGGTGAAAAAAGGCGCTTAATTTCGAAAAATGAAAAACAAAAATGCTTTTAATGCTGTTAAAGAAATGCGCTTTAACTGCAGGTGTTCCATTGTAAAGCCTACAGAATGGCGCATTTTCTTTACAGCATTAAATCGCTTCTGAGGTGCTTTGTTTTGCTTCTCAAAGCATTAGAATTGCCGTTTCTCCGGTGTATGCTTTGTTGAGTATTCGTATTCTCACTGTCACACTTATTTTGAGACTAATTACGCTATACAATACTGTTCAGAATCTGTCAGAAAAGTACTAAATGATTTAACAAAAAAGTCTTGCAACATTTGTGAAAGATTGTCACTGACAGCAACAATCAGCGATTTTGCACACACAAATTTGATGTCCGGACATCAAATGCCGCAGCGGCTGACGCAGCTTCATTTCATCATTCATGATAGCGCACTTCAGCGCGCGTCAGCGCGCTTCAGCGCGCGCGTTCGTGAATGGGCAAAAAACCTAAAAAGCCGCAGCGGCTGACGCAGCTTCATTTCTTCATTCACGATGAAGCTGGTCAGCGCGCTTCAGCGCGCGCGTCCGTGAATGCGCATGTGCTCCAAAACTGAAGCGCGCTGACGCACGCTGAAGCGCGCTGTTTTTTTGCTTCGTGAATGTGTAGCAAAGTGAAGCGCGTCAGCGCGCTTCAGCGCGCTTCAACCTCCATGAATGGCGCTTAAGCTGAAGAGGACAAGTGAAAAACGCTTTGAAGGTTTTTAGGTTTTTCATTAAAACAAACGCGGCGCAAAAATATAACTCTTATGTACTTGTATCCGTGTGCCACATCAGAAACTTGAAAATAGTTGTGAAGCAAAAAAGTTTCTCACTGCTTACACAAAGCCATATTCCTCCTTTTGTATGCGTTCTCCGCATTTTTAGATAATATTATTCCGAACGCAAATTCAAACATATGAATCCAATGCAATTTTAGTTGGCTAAACAAAAAACCTTGTTTAATAGCAT
The DNA here is from genome assembly GCA_030248135.1 of Theristus sp. LFF4_11. Classification (NCBI taxonomy): domain Eukaryota; kingdom Metazoa; phylum Nematoda; class Chromadorea; order Monhysterida; family Xyalidae; genus Theristus; species Theristus sp. LFF4_11. The sequence continues at coordinate 18,909 of JASANC010001488.1, read as the reverse complement.
TATGTTTTGTGACTGACTATCATAAACAGTTTCAAATTTAGTAAAATTTACAATTATTTAACATTTATCTTGTGTAAAAAGCAGTTGCAATCGTTCCATTTTTATTCCAGAAACTCTCCAAAATGCAGTCGGAACAGCAAGAGGCGATCTGGGAGCTGATCACAACCGAGCAGCGCTACATCAAACTTCTTTCCGAGCTTTCCAACGTCGAAGAATATTTGCGACGGTTAAAAGCTCAAGACCATGACGAAGCACTGACCGACATCGATCCCAACACAATTTTTCACAATTTATCGCAGATATTTGAAGCGAACGCTCGCTTCTGGACGCTTGCGGTTGTTCCGGTGCTTGGAGGCACAAGGTAAAGCAAAGTGTCACTGAGCAACGTGACAATGGTCTCTGCGGCAGGTTATTTGTTGAATCTTACAGGAACACTGGCGAACCGTTGGAGGCAATGCTACTAGCTCCAGGCTTTGCAACAATCGAGTGCTGGTCAAAACCGTACACGGAGTTCAACCTTGAATACGTTGCAATGCGACTGTACGTTCAGCAGAAGCGGGACGAAAACGAGTGCTTCCGAGAGTTCTTGAAGGTGCAAGAAGTTTTTTTGGTAGATCACACCGGTTGACCGATGAATGGTGCACTGTTGGACGCCTGACCTGTTGAAGGGTGGATCGGTGCCCAACGGACCAGTGAACGGGTGGATCGGTAGACTGATTGACAGGTTGACAGGTTTTTCGATAGACCGGTGGACCGGTGGGAACCTGTGCAATGGCGTAGCAGTCTGAACAACCGCTATGGTTTTTTTAGCACTAAAGAGAACGTTTTGATTGACGAATAACATTTTACAGTGGATTCAATCGCTGCCGACGTTTCGCCGACTGAAACTGGAGGATTTATTAGCGAATCCAATGCAACGATTGACCAAATATCATTTGTTATTAAAAGCAATTCTCAAGAAAACCGCGCTGGACGACGAGACGACTAGGCGATCACTCGAATATATGGTCAGTTGTGTAAACGGCACAAACGGTGTAAACGTGACAGACGGTGTAAACGTCACAGACGGTGTAAACGTCACAGACGGTGTAAACGTCACAAACGGTGTAAACGTCACAGACGGTGTAAACGTCACAGACGGTGTAAACGTCACAAACGGTGTAAACGTCACAGACGGTGTAAACGTCACAGACGGTGTAAACGTCACAGACGGTGTAAACGTCACAAACGGTGTAAACGTCACAAACGGTGTAAACGTCACAGACGGTGTAAACGTCACAGACGGTGTAAACGTGACAGACGGCGTAAAACGTCACAAACGGTGTAAACGTCACAGACGGTGTAAACGTCACAGACGGTGTAAACGTGACAGACGGCGTAAAACGTCACAAACGGTGTAAACGTCACAGACGGTGTAAACGTCACAGACGGTGTAAACGTCACAGACGGTGTAAACGTCACAGACGGTGTAAACGTCACAGACGGTGTAAACGTCACAGACGGTGCAAACGTCACAGACGGTGTAAACGTCACAGACGGTGTAAACGTCACAGACGGTGTAAACGTCACAGACGGTGTAAACGTCACAGACGGTGTAAACGTCACAGACGGTGTAAACGTCACAGACGGTGTAAACGTCACAGACGGTGTAAACGTCACAGACGGTGTAAACGTCAAGACGGTGTAAACGTCACAGACGGTGTAAACGTTACAGACGGTCACTTCTCATCCTTTAAACTTGGAAATCTGAACTTCACATGTGGCACTTATTTGTTACTCTATTATTAACGCTATTTATGTCTTTTCTTCCAGATTGAGAAATGCGAAACAGCGGCAGACAGGCTGAACTTCGAGCTATCATACAAAGAACAACTCGACACGTTGGCAGCAATTCAGCAACAGATTGACGGTTACGACGCCGTGGAGAGTGCCAATGAAGAGCTAAACACGGTAAGCATGTACTGGTGCAAAGTCTGGATTCAAACTTTTTTAGGTCAGGATTCAAAAGTTTGTTTTTTGGAAATAGATCGAATATCTTAATTGAACGCAGCATCTTCGCTCGTATCGTTTTGACTTGATGTCGCCAATTTTGTCGTGTACTAATCCGCGTGCTTGTCGCCGCCTGTGGCTCCACGGAGAATTGAAACTTCGTGATGGCTATTCAAAAGTGAGCGATTATACAGAGTGGTCCAAAAGTAGTGGGCCTGGGTACAACTTTGAATTGCTCTAACTCGCCAACGGTTGGACCGTTTGAGCTGAAATTTTAGTCGCTTACTTAGGAAGCACAAGCTTATAGACCTCCACTAATTTTTGCCCAAAGGAGAGAATATTGCCCCTATGGGGAAGCAAAGTTCGAAAAAACGAATTTTTGCATGGAAAACAGCATTTTTTCAATGTCACATTGAATAGCTTCCCCATAGGGGCAATATTCTCTTCTTTGGGGAAAAATTGGTGGAGGTCTAAATTTGTGCTTCCTAAGTAAGGGACTAAAATTTCAGCTCAAACGGTCCAACCGTTGACGAGTTATAGCGATTCAAAATTGTACCCACCACTTTTGGACCACTCTGTATGTTCATAAAAAAATAAAAGATGATCCTGCTTTATTTTGCGCTTTTAAGTACATAAAATTCCCCAAAGTCCCAAAATCTTAGTCCTGAATTCGCAAACAGCAACAGCAGTGCCGAACGTTTCTGCTTCGGCGGAGCACGCTGACTCAGCCAGTGGAGCAATTTTTTAATTTCGCACGTTTGACGGGTGCCAACCCTGAGGATCAATATTTTCATGCGACGCCTTATAAACTGACGAAGGAACGCAGGTTGACGCGGTGTGTTATCTGTTCACGGACATGTTTCTCGTGTGCAAATGTGTCACCAGTGGACGCAACTACCGCAATCAGGACCGCTCTGCAAGACTGCGTGTCATCAGACCTCCGTTTTTCATTGAGCGTTCCCACATCGCACGACTGACCGAGTCCGGTGAGTGTGCCAGCGTTTTAATAAAAAATGTGCAAAAGCAGCTTTCAATCATAGCCTAACTTTCAACTTACACTTGTCATCGTCGTCGTCGTTCTTTTTTGTGAAAAACATTAAAAATGCTTTTTTGATTTTTTTTCATCTCATAAATTACAAACAAGTTTTTTCATTAAAACTCCAAGCATTCATCAGCACAAACCCTCAAAAATAAAAAAATTAAAAAAAAATAAAAATACAGTTTGAACGGCTCGCGTTTGAACCTGATCAGGGTGACGCACCAGCCACTCAGCTAATGCCCTAGATTCTTGACTATACCTAGTTGTATAATTTTAGATGTTTAGATCAAACTATTTCGTTTTACTAACTGGAACTGAGTACAGGCCAAATCAAGATGGACCGAGAATTTCAGAAATTTGCGAGTAATTTCACTTCATTGTTTTTGCAGTCGGCTTTGCGTTTGTGCACCAAAACGAATTCGACATGCCCGTCGTTGCGTTCGTCTTTCAAACGAGCACCCCAGAAGAAACGTTGAAATGGTTGAATGCATTCCAGCTGGCGAGGGTACAGTATAGCCGAATAAATAAAGCAGTCCTTGTATTCTGCATCAAGGCAGACTAGAAGTTGTCTTTTACACAAAATACCAAGAGAATTTCCATTCGTATGTGCAATGGACAAAGAACGAACAGAATAGCACGAACAAATCAATCAATTTAAAAAAACACGATTAATTTAATCAACAATTGGTTTTCTGAACGTCTTTTTTCTTTCATTCAAATTTCGCGCGCGCCTTGCACCCTGATAAAAGCTGCCATGTTTATTTACTCAGCCATTCCGTATATTAATGAATTAGGAGTAACAACGGTTTCTCAGCAAAGTTGCGTTGGACGCAGCAAACGCTGCCCATTTCAGACGGAATACCGTCAGCTGGTCGAATCGGGTGGCGAGCTGCCATCGACTGTCAGCAGTCATTCGCTAATGTTGACTGCATCCCCGAATGGCGATCTGCCCCACTTCAAAACAATCATATCACCAAATCAACACCACGAGAACACCGATGAAACGAGCGACGTTCGCAGCAACTGCGTCAGCAGCACCGAGAAGCTGATTGCGCGGCGCATGTCTGCGGTCGCCACGCTCGACGGCGCCACTCGCGCGTCGCCAGTGCTGAGACGTGGATTCTCAGAGGAACAGCGCTCCGATTGCAACTATCAACCGTTAGGTCGGTTGGGAGCACTTTCATGCGCACGTGCAGTCCGTTTACGAATTGCAAAGAAAACAAGTTTGTTTTTCACTAGAGTTCACTCTTGAGCTACAGTATGGCCGAATAAATAAGGCACTTTTTGTCTTTTCAATCAAGGTGAATCTTTCAATCAGTTATTTTCCAAAAATGCCGGATTTTTCTCAATCGTGTGGACAAGGAATAGAAAATGAACAGAATACCACGAAGAACCAATAAGAAACACGTCAATTTTTGCACAAACGGGTTTCTGAACGTCTTTTCTTTTTTTCGTTCAAATTTCGCGCGCTCCTTTCCCCCTGAAAAAAGTTGCCATGTTCACTCGGTCATACCGTATTTTTACAAAAAAAGTTCACGTTGATGAACAACTCCAGCTTCTCTGAGTAAACCGAATAGTGACCTAGCGACTTTCAGTTTCTGAGCAACGCGTTGTTCATGAATGCTCCCCGTGTTCATCAGGCGCCACAGGAGCACATGCTCGTGCCACGGCCGGCTCACCGGCAATCACCTGCAACAAAGTGCAGAACCGACGCATGTCCGTCGGCGCGTTCATGGACGAGCGTCCTCCGTTGTCGCCGTGTCGCCATCCGTCCGCCTATCAAGCGTCCATCGTTGACTACTCGACGCCATCAGCATCAACATCAGCCTCAATCAGCAGCACATCATCGGGTGTCGCTCAGCGCGAGCCGGCCACAACGAACGCAGCCAGCCTGACGTTGTCGACAGCGCTGCTTTCCGTTGAGTCGCCTGCGTTCGGCGGCAGCCCACGGCGCAAGTGCAGCATCGTGATGGAGTGCCCCGACAACAACAACAGCGACCACGAGGACGAGAACGGTCGTGCTGCTTTGCTCTGTGTGCAGTGGTGGGAGCACTCTTGTGCAACCACAACGCGCAATCGTCAAACAAAACAGCCTTTTGGCTCTGCCACTCAATTCCGTGTTTGCACGCATATAATGGAAATTAGATTCATGTTTTGACGCGAAAGATTTTCAGTGACCACCCCAATTATCTCAGTAACTCTTGAGGCTGGGGCTCGCTTCAGGCTTTTTGAATTTCCGCGTCCAGGCAAGAGACTGCTTGACTGTGGCGCATTAAATGCCGCAGAACGCTAGGAAAAAATATACTTAGTTTGAAAAGTTGAGAGCAATTTTTTTTGCAGCGGAAGACCACGTCAGCAACGACAACAGTCTGCCGCACAGTTTGTCATTGACGCAATTGGCTGCAAACGACGAACCCAATGAACGACCTTCGTCAGCAGGCGCATCAGTGGACGAAACGCAGATACAAGCAAACGAGACAATGGAAGAACAAAGCGCTTGTGGGCAAAACACGGACAAGGAAAACGACCAGCACTGTGGAAAAGAGAACACTGTGCTACTGAACAACCACGATTGTGGTGGCAGACAAGAGAACACTGTGCTACTGAGCAACCACGATTCTTCAGCAAGTGAACTGAAGCTGTGTTGTTCAAACAGTGAGACGGCAACACCAGCAGTGAAACAGAATCCAGTGGCAACGTTCTTCAAGGAGCACTTTCCAATTAAACGCAAAGTCTCCATGAAGGCACTGTCAGACGGCGTCAGCAACAGACGCAACAAGTCACCATCAAAGCCGAGTGCCAACGAAAACACGAACAACAAGCAAACGTTGACAACAACAAAGAAAAGTGCAAGCGTTGACGAGCAAAGGCGTCCATACGCCCACGAACGCAATCATCGCTTGAATCACGCCACCTACAAGTCAGCGTCAAACTCAATCTCAGTCATTGACGCTGACGATGACGAAACTGTGAACAGTGGCGCTGCGCGGTTGGCCACGGTCGACATGATACTGAATGATGAGCACACCGACGAACTCGTCTGCTCGTAAGTTCACTGTTTTGTGTTTTCTCGTTCGAAATCAGGCTTCCTTGCAGTGAAATTGTGAATACGGGTATTCAGATGAATGTTTTCAAAAAACTCACTGATTGGTCCATCCAGCTCAATGCATGCAACTGCCAACATTCAACTGCTTTATTAATTCATTCACACAAAATGCACATACCTTGTATGTTTTGCAATTTCACTGCACGTATCCCTTAACAACAGAAAGAGAAAAAGCTTACCTGAAGCTATATTTTGCATTCAGTAAAAATTTGCAACCTAAACCATTTCAGTGAGGTGTGAAAGGACGTGTACGGGTCGTGAAACGATAATAGCTCTCAATGAATGTGATGAGTCTCTGACTGAAGTGACAGTTTTGTTTTGTACTTTGTTTAAAATAATGGAAATTATGATTAAAACTCAAAAAGGCTGCCGCATTTTTTACATCGCGAAATTGTTTTATAACCATCGAATAATTTTTATGTGTGATTACTTTCTTCAAAATCTCTGTTATTAAAATTTATTGTGTTCCTTTCAATCATTTCCTTTCCATCAAATCAATTTAACATTGTAAAACCATGCAACGTGTAAATAGGCAAGATCAATTTCAAAATGAAATATAACGTATAAAAACGTCATTCATCACACAAGATATGCGTTTGTTTTCCGCCGCTTTCCTAATATCTTACAACCGAACACAAAGCATTGAAGCGATCGCACAATTGAGGTGTTTGTAAGCCCTTTCGTTCAAATATCTTCTTATTAAAAAATTCGCATTATTTGGGGAAACAGAGAAAACTGTTGTTCGACATGTGTTTTGTTCTCAAGCGTGCAGTTCCTACTGAAGTATCGGTTTTTCGCCTTCGTCCAGCAGCACGCTGTCTGCGCCCGTTTTGGTGGCTGCCTGCTCGTCGCTTGGCTGCACCTTCTTCACGTCGCCGATCGCTTTGTCCACCTGCGTGCAAACAAATGCTCGTTGGCCTGACTCAGTCGGCCCAGCTCTGATCTGGCCTCATCTCAGTTGGCTCCGTTGAGAAAACGATGCCGAATTGTTTGTTTGTTTGTTTGTTTGTTTGTTTGTTTGTTTGTTTGTTTGTTTGTTTGTTTGTTTGTTTGTTTGTTTGTTTGTTTGTTTGTTTGTTTGTTTGTTTGTGTCTTGCCTACCGGTGATGCTCCGGTTTCGGCCGGTTTACCAGTGGCCGCAAAGACGCGCACTGGCGGTTCAGCGGGCGTGTGTTGCGAGGCGTCCATCGATCTTGACCATCCGTGCCAGCAACTCATGCAGCTCGGAATTAGCAGTGCCAATGCCAGCAGGAACCCACCGGATGCAAACAGTGATAGACCGACCTTGCGAGAAAAACTTCGAAAATTAGTGGCACAAAAAATGTGGTTCGTGGTTTCCTCCCACTTGTTCCCGGAAAATACAAAAACTTCGATGGTTTTGGTGTGGGGTTCAGTGGACACTCATGACCGTTTCGTTGGACACACGTACATTCGAGTACACATGAACGGACGCTCAATGAAAAGCTAAAAAACACCTAATAATACCGTACTAGTTTGCAACTGTGGTATGGATCAGCAGCCAGTTTGTTCAGTTGCAATAATTGCTCACGAGACACCGGGATTTCGTCGTTATCGTAATCCTGAAACATAATAAAGCGAAAGTTGCAGTCGTCTTTTTTCTATCAAGCTGAGTCCCTGTGATTACAACGAGATTGCACAGAAAGCGGCAAATTCGACAGTAGATTGTAACTTGAAGTACAGGGTTTAAAAAAGCGTCAACGCTTCGATGTCGCGACTGCATTTAAAGTGTTTTCGAAGCTGAAATTTGCATCACTTATCATGAGGATGCCCGGAGCGAGCGAACAACACATCACGTATTTTATGAGCGGCTATGCCTCAGCGCACGTTTCCAAATAAAAGGTCATGTCGTGCAGCAAGCATAATAGGCTGCGACTAAAAAACTTTCGTGACACACGAAACGAGAGCATCCAAAGTTTTTTGGTGCGCCGCAGAAAATTTGTTTTTGGAGCACTTTACATACATGTACGTCGTCTCTTCTCGCTAAATTATGAAAAAGGCTGTCTCGTGCCTCGTTTTGTCTTACGACGACCCTTTGTCTCTTGTCTCGTTTTGTCTCGCGACCCTGTGTCTCGTGTCTCGTCTCGTGGAAAGCCTGTCGCAATATTGCAATTGTTTACCCATTCAGCGCCAACTTCGATCAACATTTCATCGAGGGTCTTCCGCGGCCAAGCGTAGGCGATGATCAACAACGTTGCCCCTGCGATCAGCAGAACCAGGCCGGCCACCAAAGCAGCCTGAAACAACAGAAAAACAAAATGTTTGAATTATTTACATCAAATCGAATTCTTTTGAACTTTAACAGACTCACTGATACACTTTTATGTTGTGTGAAATCAGCCACATTGTAACGTTACTGTGTACAGACATACCCAGCAGATCAGTCTCACACAGCGATTCGGCGTGTCTGGTGGCACCAAGTACCACTCGTCCACATATTCAGTGTCGCCTGTAGGAGATTGGTAGAACTGGTGTAGGTACGACTTCACCCCATAGAAGCGAGATTCGCTGCCCAATTCTGCTGCGTCAGCCGTCTAAAACAAGAATTGGACAGCTTACCACTCTGAGAAAACGAGGCTAGTAAAAAGGCACTAATGCAGCTACTAAAACGGCTACTAATGTAGCTAGCTTCTACTGAACGGCCGTTTTTGAAAAAAATCATGTCCACGTTTGTAAAACATGAAAAGTAGTAGTAAGTAGTAAATAGTAGTAAAATAGTAAAAGTAGTAAGTACAATATATGTAGTAGTTGTCGTAGTTTTTTAATTGTAACAGTTTTTTTAAAGTTTATATGCAATTCAGCTGTTTAGCATTTCAACAAACCTGACTTCCCGGCTGCCCACTGTCCACTTGTATTCCTTCCGGTTTTTTCTTCTTGCGTGCATCCCCGAGTGGAAACACCATCTTAATTATGGGGATTCCGCTGAAACGGAAATGCACAAATTACATGCATCCTCAATGCATATTTTCAAAAATTTTACCACAGTGTTTCTTAGAGTGCATTGAAAGACAGCCTAGCAAGTGGATGATTAACGTTTAATTAATGGGAAACTTGAAGGGTAGGCGTTTAGTACACGCACTACAAACCTTTTTTGGCTTGGACAAAAGATTGCTTGTATATGGCAAAAACCCCAGCAAAAACCCACGCATGAAAAAGTATAAGTAACGGAACGAAACAACTTTGGATGGGATAAAGGAAAAGCAACTGGAGGTAGCACAAAATGGAGGTGTCGAAAATTTAAGATACATACGTATTAAAAAATATTCATCGCAAAAAATGCAAAGATTGCGGTTGGAATTTATCTTGGTTCCGTGTACAAGTAATGCGTAGCAAAACGAGAAAAGTATTGTACGTGCCTACTCGTTTTAACGGACCGTTGGGAATCGCAAAAAAGCTCATACATTTCGATGATATAAACGCACGACAAGATGCCTTTGAAAACATGTATGTGGGGCTGAGGAACACACGGGCATACAAAAACGACACAAGGCAACGGCGTATGTGAGTGTGGCACGTACATGGCAGATGGAATACTGTGCTCCGCGTACAGACGACAGAGACGCAAAACATACAGGCGGTTTGTTTGCTGCGCAACTTCTCGAAGTCTATAATCAGAAATGCCCTTCAAGCTAAACTGATCAGATTTCAGAACATTTTCAGATCATTTGAACAAGTTTGAAATATTGCCTGAGCCGCACAACGTCAAATGCCATTCAGTTTTATGCCTCTCAAATGTGCATAATCAGAAAGGAATAAGTAACTTTGCACCATGTAATATGAGTTGAATATTATCAGCTAAGCTAGCCAGGCAAGTGGAACTCTCTGACACACCATGCAGGCAGCGTGATGGCACAATGGAAAGGCACACACACAAGGCACATGTACATGTCGCATGTGTATCGCAGGGGCGTAAAGAGACAAGTCCAATCGGCCTGAAGATTCAAATCGTATACGCTGAGTGGTTATTATAACCAGCCAATCCCTGCCTTTGCCGATCAATAGAATGTAAAATGTGTATTTTTTTAAAATGTGGTTCACTTCACAACTTTGTAATCTGAGTTCCGCATGTCACTTTGAAAAGTACGATTTTGCAGAAAGCTGTGTAGTCGACTTAACTCTTAATTGCACTGGTCAGCAACGAAAGCGTCAATAACAGCATGCTGCATGCGACTCATGTGGCACATACGAATGTACGTGCATTGCGCATGTATCACGATGCACCCGTGCATTGTCGTCATTCAAATTGCACACAGTTTGTTGCAAACGTGCGCTTCCCCCACAACATCTTTCCTGGTCGTGTCGTTATCAATTTCATAACGACGAATGTCTTTTCCACTTCACAGACCGGTTAAAGAATGCAATGGAATGAGCAACTAGGGATTTGTTACTAGTGCACTTTGAAAATACAGGATAAACTAAAAAAGTGCAAATTTAAAAGGGCTCGTATTAGTCACAAACAGTAAGATAAGCTGAAATTCGAACACTTGTCATGCCCATTCGCGAGCGAAGCGGACAGCGGATACATTGATGTATTATAGATTTATTCAAACGTGTCCGGAGTTCCGGACTAAAATGACGTCATTTGCTTTAAAAAGGCCCGTTTGTCAGAGTACAGGCACTAAAATGTCAGTTTGGTGTGACTGATTCGATATTCACCATTTGTTTACGGGAAGAAATCAGCTAAACGGGAAATCTGGTTTGCTGTGAACGGCAAGCGCATGTTTGGCGGTACATGACGTCATTTCAGTGGGACACGTTTGAAAAAATAGGTCATACACAGTACACACTACTCAAAACTAATTTGTCAAAAAAGGTCATTTTTGGTGTTCTTCATGAATAAACACAAAAAAACATCATTGATGACAGAACAAGACAATAGCTCCAAAGTTTTTATCCTGTGGTATTCAGCAACATTTTTTAACTTTTTATAACAACAAAATTTTTTAATAATACCACAGATAGACCAGGAACACGAATAAAGCTCACGTTTTGGTTCTTGCGGGAAAGCCGCGGTGGGCAGTGGGTGGTCGACCATTTGAACACACTCACTAAAGACTAAAGAAATATCTGTTTATGCCCTTCAGGCATTTTTTCGAACTTGTACATAAAAAGAAGGCCTAAATTTCATAAGTGTTTCAAATTTCAGCTCAATAACTTGTACCATTTCAAATTTGCACTTTTTGACCCACCCTGTGAACCTACGCATCACTATCAGCATTCAAACTGAACGATCCATATGAGACTCATAAACATACTTGTACAACTACAATATCCACCATGTCGACCAACTTTTTCATTGCGACAAGTTTGGCAATCGAATTATAAAGTCAAGCGCACAACCAACCTGTGCACGCACACCAGGAAACATACAGAGTGAGCCAAAAAAAGGTTCCAATTCTAAAATGCTCTCACTGGTTTGTGCTAAGGTGTTTCAAGCTGAAAATTGGAACACTATTAGAAAACATTTGGAGGTTTTTCTGACCAAATTTTTGTTATGGTATGTTGCCCCTATCACTCACTACAGCAGAATATCTGGAAAACATGAAAAATCGACAAATGTTGTGAAATGCAGAGGGTTGATTTAGCTGTAACAAAGGGACCTCGTGTTTTAAAATTTGGAACACTTGTTAGAACACTTTGGGAGTTTTTTGTGATCAAAATTTTTTTTGGCTCACACGTAAGTTCATTTTTACAGTGTAATTTTCAAAAAATAGCAATTTTTGACAAAAAACACTGTTCATCCATAATCTCACTGTTTATCATTGCTCATAAACGATCTTCCGAACTGATGTATCGTCACGCGGTGTCAAATTGAATCTTTTACGAAATTGCCGAACCACTGTGGAAAAGTTATTCGCATGTTCCCACCAATTGGCAGACCAGACTCGCTGGTCTGCCGTCCACTTAACCATGATGGCAGCAAAGACTGAAAATGGAAGTGCATCTCTCACTGCAGAAAAACAACCAGTCTGCTATGGTGAAAATATGACAAATTTTGTGTATTAAAGAAGGAAAAAAAAACAATTTGGATTTGAAAAGATAAATTCGCGTCTGTTCTGAGCAGAATCGCTTACGCACACTCAGACTTGAAGTGAAACATTGGAGTGATCAAAAACTGTCCAAATGCAACACAGCATTCGGCATTTCTAAGCTGCTTTAAACTCATATTGCTTTTTTCATCTTTTTTTGTGTTGTGAACATTCGGGCTGTCACCAACGTTTTTACAACATTTGTCGATTTTTCATATTTTCCACATATTTTGCTGTAGTGAGTGATAGGGGCAACATACCATGACAAAAATTTGGTCAGAAAAACCTCCAAATGTTTTCTAATAGTGTTCCAATTTTCAGCTCGAAACATCTTAGCACAAGCCAGTGAGAGCATTTTAGAATTGGAACCTTTTTTTTGGCTCACCCTGTACAGCGAGTTCAGATCAGTAAAACTGTTATGACGTTGCTCTAAAAACCACTCCAATCTTTTAAAAATGAGGTATAATGAACTGTGAAATGTCTGTTGTTGCTGGCTACCAGCTATCAGTTTCCATCTCAATAACTGGTGTCACGGTCACTTTTTTTCAAACATAATGATCAATTTTCACACAGGTTTCGTTGGATGTTTACTGCTCTGACTGCAACTGCTCCAACTGAAACAGGGCATCGGCATGCTGGCGACGCAGTTGACGCAGCTCTTTCCTGAAAAAGATTGGCAAGAAAGACGTTTAGCGTCATTTTTCACAATTTAGCGAACAAAACAACTACATGTATAGGGTTTCTCCCAAGCAGCCCACTGAAGCTGCTTGTTTCGATAACAGCTGCAGCCAGGGCGTTTCCTCCCACCCCCAAAATTTTTTGTTGCAATTTCAGGGGCTGAAACCGTGACAGAAGAGGGGTTTTCGGGTACGCTGAGTTCAAAAATCTTATTTACAAGTTTGCCGGACGCTTTTACTGTGCCCTAAACGCGTATGCCATGGGGATGAGGAGGGAAAATTCCTTGATAATCAATTTTAAATAAAAAAACGCACCACAAGGAACCTGAAATCCTGTTACAAATACAAATCGAGGTCGCTGAGTCTGAATATGACGTTTATTTTGCCATACGAATTACTCCGCGCCCCAAAAACGGTTTCTATAGGGACGGAAAGGGAAAAAATTGAAAAAATTGGAAACTAGTTAAAAAAATCCGAAAACTAAGCCATAAACACAAATCGAGGTCGCTGAGTCCGAATATGACGTTTATTTTGCCATACCAATTACTCCGCACCCTAAAAACGGCCTCTGTAGGGACAAAAAAAATTAGGGTGCGCAGTAATTCGTATAGCAAAATAAACGTTATATTCGTACTCAGCGACCTCGATTTGTGTTTATGGCTTAGTTTTCAGATTTTTTACTAGTTTCCGATTTTTTAAATTTTTTTCTCTTTTCGTCCCTATAGAGGCCGTTTTAGGGTGCGGAGTAATTCGTATGGCAAAATAAACGCTATATTCGGATTCAGCGACCTCGATTTGTGTTTATGGCTTAGTTTTCAGATTTTTTTGACTAGTTTCCGTTTTTTTTTCATTTTTTCCCTTTTCGTCTCTATAGAGGCCATTTTTAGGGTGCAGAGTAAATTGTATGTCAAAATAAACGTCATATTCGAACTCAGTGACCTCGATTTGTGTTTATGGCTTAGTTTTCAAAATTTTTTTTACTAGTTTCCGATTTTTTAATTTTTTCTTTTTCGTCCCTATAGAAGCCGTTTTTAGGGTGCGAAGTAATTTGTATGTCAAAATAAACGTCATATTCGGACTCAGCGACCTCGATTTGTGTTTATGGCTTAGTTTTCAAAATTTTTTGGCTAGTTTCCGATTTTTTCAATTTTTTTCCTTTTCGTCCCTACAAAAGCCGTTTTTAGGGTGCGGAGTAATTTTTATGTCAAAATAAACGTCATATTCGGACCAGCGACCTCGATTTGTGTTTATGGCTTAGTTTTCAAATTTTTTTGGCTAGTTTCCGATTTTTTCAATTTTTTTCCTTTCCGTCCCTATAGAGGCTGTTTTTAGGGCGCGGAGTATTTCGTATAGCAAAATAAACGTCATGTTCGGACTCAGCGACCTCGATTTGTGTTTATGGCTTAGTTTTCAAATTTTTTTGGCTAGTTTCCGATTTTTTTCAGTTTTTTCCCTTTCCGTCCCTATAGAGACCGTTTTTAAGGCGCGGAGTAATTTGTATGGCAAAATAAACGTCATATTCGGACTCAGCGACCTCGATTTGTATTTGTAACAGGATTTCAGGTTCCTTGTGGTGCGTTTTTTCATTTAAAATTGATTATCAAGGAATTTTCCCTCCTCATCCCCATGGCATACGCGTTTAGGGCACAGTAAAAGCGTCGGGCAAACTTGTAAATAAGATTTTTGAACTCAGCGTACCCGAAAACCCCTCTTCTGTCACGGTTTCAGCCCCTGAAATCGCAACAAAAAATTTTGGGGGCGAGAGGAAACGCCCTGGCTGCAGCAGAACTCAAACGTAATACATGTACCTATACAATATGTATTATCGTTACAGGAAGACCGCGTGCACAAAAGTTTCACGCGTTGGGGAAAAGCCGGACACCAAACCAGACGCATGACGTCATCCGACGTCTTTCGTCAGCTACCGTAACCCAATTTTGAATTCCCGCGGATTCTTGAAACGTTTTTCCTATCCCTGTGTGCAAAGGCATAGAGAACCGGAACCAAAATGAAAGATAATATATGCACCTAATATTTTGAAAATGAAAACCGATGAATGACTGAATGGTGTGACATATACAAAATGTTCGGTAAATGAACGACAATGTTCACGTGAACCAGCGAATGTACACTAAAAATGAATTAATCCGCTGTGTAGTATAGCGGCGTGCGAACTGTCTCGACCCGACGATCGCGGCCCGACGAGCGCGGCAGGAGTATCGCAGCCTGGGCTGGGACGATCGTAACTTGGACAATCGCGGCCTATGAAATCGAGCATGAAAACTTCGTGAGCCGCGATCGTCCCAAGCCACGATCGTGCAGGCCGCAATCTTCCAGGCCGCGATAGTTCAAGCTGCGATACCCCGGCTGTGATCGTCCAGGGTGCGATAGTACATTAGCCAGTGCTGCGATGGCTGAGTTCAAAACAAAATCATGCACCGATTTCGTTGGTTTGCTTGTGCAAGCTGGTCCGTCAGTTTGCTGCACTGTTGTCTGAGGTCAGTAATAAGTCGTCGCTGTGTGTCAACCAAACGTTCAAGTTCTGCGCCATGCTCAGCTGAAAAAATTAAACATCAATAAAACAATCAACCAAAATTAATTATTTTTTTAAAACTTCTTTTCCTACACACGGACAATCAGCAAAATGTTCACAAACTTATTGGTCTTACACCTTACGCACTTGGGCAGAACTGATAACCCAAGAGCCTGATTTTATGTACTTTTCGGTTGTCCAACAAAGGATTCTGAATTTTACTTGTGTAAAGACAGGGCATGTCGGCTTTTGCATGACCTTAGAACCGCAAAAATATTTTCAGAGTCAACGTTATTGATTGAATGCTATCAAAACAAATAAAAAATGTCCAGGTCCAACCAACCGTTTTCCTGTTGCACCGCAGCAAGCGCCGTTCGTAGACGTTGTTCAAACGTGGCACGCAGCTCTGACATCTCCATTGAGCTCTGTTGCGCTTTCTGCTCCATTTGCAACAACTGCAAGCAAAATAAACAGTGAAAACAAGTTGATCTCAGCTGAAAACGAATATTCGTGATTTTTGAACTTTTAACAATTTCTGCTGAAACATCATTGAAAAGTTGAATTTCAAGACAAAAATTGAGCACAAAAAAGTGTATGTATCTTAGTTCTAAAAGTGTTTCAATTTTCATAGCTTCACATGCACCCAGTCGGCCGTGCGAGCCATTTACTTTTGTTATGTTTTTTAGTGCTGCCAATCAGGCAGGGCACTTTTGACGACTGACCTGCATGTGCAAGTGTTGCCTTTCGACGGTGTCGAGTGAGTTTTGTTTGCGTTCCGATTGCACTGTCTGCTGTGCGTTTAGCAGCTGAGCGCGCAGCTGGCCCACGAATTGCGCATGATCTGCATCGGTCTGAAAGTTCAAATCAGAGACACGCTGAGCTGCTGAGCCGAATGCCGAGTCAGTCAATGAGCGTGGTAAACTCTGTCCAATCCGGGTGTTTTATGTCCATGTTTCATGGTGAATTATGTTTTATGCTTTACTGAGAAGACGCCGACAGGATCACCTGGCGATGTTTACAAACGCCGATGATTTTTTTCAGTATTAACAACGTGGATGTTCGCTTACACACGTGCCTTGATTTTTAGTTGCTCCACCGCTCTCAGCTGTTCACTCAATTGCGATACTTCTGCCCGCAGCTTCGATTCATTGGTCGCTTTCACAGCTAGTGAATTGCGCAACGTTGAAATTTCCTGAAAACATTATGTAACAAAGTGTTTCAATTATGATTGGTTTTTGATTATTTGTCAACAAACCTGCCGATTAAGCTTGGAAAAAAATTTGAATTTTGAAATTACTTTCTCGAATAGTGTTTTCGAGGTTTCTTGTTTCGCTCGCACTTTGTCCAATGCATCTGAAATCATCTGGAGTTCGGCACTTTTGACTTTGTCATTTTCAGACAAATCGTCGTTAGCAGCCATTAGCTCGGCTACCTGCAATGTTACAACTTCAAATGCATTTTGAAATGCACATGCAATTTATTTTATTCATTTGTTAAACACACCTTTGCTTTGAGTGAGTCGACTTCTGAGACATAAAGTTGCCGTGCTGCAGTGGCCGCGTCAGCCAGTTGCTGTTCGCGGGCGCTTTGCTGTTCAGCGATACGGCACTAAAAACGTGTATACGTTGTTGTACTAGTGTGCTAACTGCACTGGATTAAAAAAAGATATTTCTTTATGAAATCGCTTAATTTTTCAAGCAATTTAGCTACCAATAAAAGGCTTTTGCGAAGGTTTCAAGCACCGACACTAAAAAGGTATCCGTTTTAGTGGGCCGCCGTTCTTTTTTTGGTTTCCCATTCGGTGTCCATTTCCAAAAATAATGTTTGTGAAACCAAATCAACATCTCTCAGCTGTTTTTAGCACGGTCCTTTTTGGAAAACCTTTTCAGACACTTTATGGACCGGAAACCAAAAAAGGATGGGACATCAAAAAGGACGTCGAAAAGGGCCCCAAAAGAGGCACCAAAAAGAACAAATTTTATGTGTGTCAGCTGGTTGCTGTTCACAAACCTGCAGCGAGTCACAAGTGGCTAGCAGGTGGGTCACCCGGCAGTCCAAGGTCGTCTTCTTTTCGTGCAACTTTTCAGCGACATGGACAGCGTCCGCCAACTTTTCGTACGCATCAAGTTCGCGTTTTTTTGTTGTCTCGAATAATGACTGCAGTGTGGAGTGGTCACGGTTGAATCGATCAAGTTGCCTGCGACACAACATAAATTGTATTGCTAAGGTCAGATTGGTTTACACAACGAAAACGTGCACGCTGCTAATGGGGACAAAGTTTGTCGAACCGTTATTTAAAAAATATACCGTTGAAGTTCCGTAAGATGCGTTTTATTGATTGCACACATTTGGCACGGTGTCGTGGTGGTGCCTGATTTGTTCAGCTTTGCATTCTTGCGGTGCTGCTCATCGCTTTCAATCAGATTCGTCTGCCCAGTTGCGTCAGCCGTGATCAGTTGCGTCTTCAAATCTTCGAACAGTTGCTCATTCGCGTCAAAGCACTCGCTCGTGTGCGCACTGCCGTCAACAGAAATACACAAGGTGCGTTGAGCGAATTAAGATAGGCTTTTTGAGTCGACCGACCCGGCCTCCACACCTCTAGGCACAATTTCAAAAAAGTTTTCAAATTCAGTCAAATTTAAGACCAATCGAACCGCCTTGATGCCCTGAGTTCGAAAATCATATTTTTATCTTAATCCAAGCTTTCTTTATGCTTCAAAATTGAGAAAACCCTAATTTTCGACCCCCTTGTAGTCAAACTGCTCTAGCTCGCTTCTGCTTGAAGCTATTAACAAAAATCAAACACCAATCAATTCTCCTTGTGTTTGCGCACATTTTTCGCTGTTGTACTATAGGTTGAAAATGTTTTTTCATGCTTTGTATTTTTAAAAAACTGCAGAGGTTGGTGGTTTTTCACGTTTTTCGGTACTTTAGAAACGTTTGTGGGGTATAGTTTCTAGGTAATTCTGAAAGATCTGCGAAAAATGTATATACATGTAAAATTTCAGCTTTATAAAGCGTCGCCGGGACTCACACGATACAAAACAAAATGGCTTGTCGCATGCGTTTTTGGTCAATATGCCGCATGCAGGGTGTTTCCTCCCACCCCCCAATTTTTTTGGGGCCACCTCAGGTGCTGCAACCGTGACTAAAAATGGGTTTTCGCGTACGCTGAGTTCAAAAATCTTATTTAGAATTTTGCCCGACGTTTCTACTGTGCCCTAAACGCGTATGCCATAGGGATCAGGAGGGAAATTTCCTTAACAAAATAAATTTAATTAAAAAGCGCGTCACAAGACACCTGAAATCCTGTTACAATTACAAATCGAGGTCGCTGAGTCTGCATATAATGTTTATTTTGCTATACGGATTACTCCGCACCCTAAAAACGGCCTCTATGGGGACGGAAAGGAAAAAAACTGGAAAAAATCGGAAACTAATCAAAAAATATATGAAAACTGCGCCGTAAATACAAATCGAGGTTGTTGAGTCTGAATGTGATGTTTATTTTGTTATAC
>JASANC010001487.1:0-35819 GCA_030248135.1 Theristus sp. LFF4_11 | reverse complement strand
CTGGTGGTAGTGTGTTAGACTACAGTCTGTGCGCTCGGGGGATCGAACCCCGCCGAGGGGTGTATAGGCACTTAATGACAGAGAAAACTCGATGGGCGCCCTACTCAATGGCGTTCTGTACGCTTCTCTGGGTTAGCCCTGGCTAAAAACATCGCCTAAAAATCACAACAACAACAACAACAGAATTTCGCACATGATGTGATTTCGGACTAAACTGGAAAGGACAGTTAAAAAATAATTTTAAAACTGTTTTACACTTTTCAGTAAAACAAACGCGGCGCAAAAATATAGCTTTTATGTACTTGTATCCGTGTGTACCACATCAGAGACTTGAAAAGAGTTGTCGAGCCAAGTCTCTCACTGCTTACACAAAGCCATATTCCTTCTTTTATATGCGTCTCCCGCATTTTTAGATAATACAAAAATTTCTAGGGGTGGGGTTTTGTTGAAAAATGGCAAAAATACCTTGCATGGCAGGCAAGAAAGTTGCAGAAACTTCTACTTTTCACAGAGATTTCCTTTTGTAACAGCCTTTTGTAATGAAATTACCATTAACTCATCCATTTGGGGCCTTTGGTAGCACAATTTCACCAACGTCACTGCATTCAGCCACTGAATTCGCTGGGTATGTGTTTCAAACAGGTTTCCAATTAACCCCCATGGGGGATTATTTGTGGGGGGGATTATTTGGAAACTGGTCGGGGGGGGGTGGGGGTTTATTGGTGGGGGGGGGATTAATGGTGGGGGGGGGTTTAATGGGGGTAATACGGTATTCTTGAAACTGCCCCCACCCCTGTAGTCCGTTATATTTCTGCCGCTTCACGGTTGGCTTGACGTGTTCTCGTTCATCCCCCTGTACATCGTCCCACTCAGTTGTGCCATCGTCTATTTGTATTTCAAATTGCCGGAGACGAAAGGCAAAGAAGTGGATGAAATCGCGGCCGAGATGGCCGCTAAATTTGGTAACAATAAGAAGAACAAGGAAACGACAACAGTGAATGACGATACAATTAATCCAAAACGACAATCCGCTGAGATTGTGATGCGTGACACAACGCTGTGAAAGAAAGGTTTTCCACGGTTGCTGACAAGTTTTTTCTTCCTGGTAGTTTCTTTTTATTGTGAATTTACTTTGCAGTCAGTTAAGTCCCCAGGCATGTTTTCGGTTCCCACTATACTGTTGAAAGTAAATTCTGATAAAAATCTTGCGCGGATGAGCGAGTGGCCAATATTCCACCATGTGTATCTTTTCAGAGCCAGCAGAGAGCGGGCTTTTTTTAATATCATATCTATAAATCAATCTCACCCATCGCGGCACCGCGATTTTCGAAGCGCAGAAAAAACACGAAGCTTGACGCAAAGTTGAAATGAAAAAAAAACTGAACCACCACAACAATTTCAAAATTTTCCCCGACTCTCACCTGCAAACAGTCGACCGGATAGTTGAGTATACGATCACGAGGCCACCACGGCACCAATTCCTCGAACGCTTTCTGTGTGACCGTGATGATGAACGTTCGATTGTGGACGCCCTCGAATCGTGCGGTGTTGCACGCCCAGTTCTTCGCCATTTGCAGCGCGTGCTCGTTGAAGATCAGAATGGCGGGACTCTGCGCAAACAGGTGTTTAATGGATTGAAAATTTGCGTGAGATTATATTATAATATTGCAGTTGATTTCATTGGTACGACTATGCCTGTGTGTGAAACCCGTAAAAGGTTTGTGCGGCGAAAATTAAATTCTGAAAACGTAAATTTGTCTGTGGCATATACAGCATGTTTAAATCTGCCACTTTTCCCTGACTTTTTTCTATAGACTCGCGAATAATGTCTCCCTCGTCGCCTTGGTTTGGTGGTAGCGTATGAGACTCTTGTCAGTGCGTTTGAGGTGTCGCACCACCGCAGCCGAGGGGTGTTCAGAGGCATTTAATGACAGAAAACTCAATCAGGGTGTGCCGCACGAGAAGCAAACCAACCTTGCCAGTGTCAGTAGCGTACTTTCGAAGTTTACCCGTAAACTCCAGCCAATCAGCGTTCTGCTGAAGTTGTTCGAATGAGGTCGCTGATTTGCACGATTGCACAAAATCGTGCACATTTCGAGCGTGTTGATACCTGAAAATTTAGAAAAAAAAACAAAATTGCGACAAAAAGTGTAGATTACAGTTTTAAAAATCTGAAACTTTTTCTGAAACTTTTTTCAAACTCCATGTCGTGCTTATTATTGGCCACATTCGAAGTCTGTCTCATACCTACTATTCATCTGACAAAAAACAGCAAACAAAATAAAAGCAGAAAAAAATGTCGACGTACTTTTTCGCGACCAAACACGCGAATAAAATCCATGGAAAATGTTTGAAAAACAGTTTACAGTGGTCTATCACGCTTGTTCTTGAGCAATCAGTCATGACTATATGAATGAGATCTTTTTTTATCTTTTTTGGTCTTTTCCAGCTTTAATGACTGCCGTTTTCAGCATCACCCGTTTACCAGTCGGTAGCAGTTCATGTTTTTGGGTTAATGAAACTATTTTCGTTAAAGTTAATTTTTATTCGGGAGTCGAAAACACGTATAACTACATACATACATACATATATGCATGTGGTGTCGGTCATGATGTACACACATGGTACATGTATCTGATAATTCAAAAAAATAACAACGCACATGAATAAATACACGCGGAAAGCGAATTTTCAGGTAGGCATGTACACACATGTATGTATGTGTTTTGATTCTGATTCCCAAATTTATATCCGAAAACTCAACATGTGAGTAAAAACTGCCCAGATATATGAACGCTCGAAAGTATCATTTGAATGTTTCTGGATTTGTTTTCGTTTCCGTTCCGTCCGCACGTTGCTTCAATCGTACAAAAATGCCATTTCAAAGTTTGATTGTTTGATTTGTCACACACGAAATGTTGAGGTTTACTTCTTGAAATATGTAATACAGTGCATATCTGATTTATTGTCACACTGTAAGACACTGTATTTCATGGGTACTTTTAAATAAATAGCATGAATGCCTAACCTTTACAAAATCCGAACATATGAAATTACAAATATTTTATTATTTGGTGAATCTCTGCCCAGACTGATAAACAACCCCGAAAACAACGCATCTATTGTGTCACTTACAACCTGAAACAGCAATTGGTTTTTAACCTTGAGATTTCTTAGGTAATATTTGTACATCATGTTTATCTTTGATTTTCCATGCATACTACTGCCATGCGTATAGTTCGACGAGTATAAATATAGATGTACAGAATTGCGGTAATTTGTTGCGCGAAAGAAAAATAAATTAAACCCCGATATATTTTTTGATCTTCAGTTAGAACGTCTTCATATGCGACATAAAAAGAACACTATGAAAAATCGGAGGATTGAAAAACGCAACGAACTGTAAATAACGATTGAGAAAAATCGACTTCGGCTGTCTTAAATGTGAATCAATTTGAAAAAGTATTTGCGACAATTGCAAAAGTAGATCAAGTAAACACCAATGTTTCATTCAAATAAATAGTTTGGACGTGATCTACTCCAAAAAGGCGTTTTTCAAAGCACTAAGGGTTGCTCAAAGGGTATCACTCTTACCCAAAAATTTTGCGTGTTACGGCTTAAAACACTGACTTTTTGACAATGTTGAAAAAAGCGCAGAAACGGCATTTTGAATTTCAGGATGACGTCGCTTGAGAAGACGAACTCATAGGGAACGTCGTTGTCCCGTTTATTATGGTTACAATGATACAGAAAAATTGGAATTAACCAAGGGAAGTTATTCGAAAAGCAAATCACAACTTAATATCAACACTAAAAAACAGAAACACAACAACGACGGCAACAACAATCGATCGCTAACGAAAAGACAACGCTTCGTTCATCATGAACAGTGATTTCAGGAGGCGCGGTACTTCGCGGTTGTTTCGTTCGTTCTCCAGGCTGAATCCACGGAATGGTAGCATTTGTGCTATTTGTTGCTGCAGACGGTGCGACTCAACTGCTGCGTAGCAGGACACCTGTGCAAACAATACTTAGTAAAAACTCACGTATTCGTGTGCTGTCGCAGGCGAAACAAGTTCTCGAAAGCTTGCTGAAACCAGTCTCAATGACTTTCCCGGGCACGCTAAAATATCGAAACTCTTCCACAAACTCTTCCCCAAACTCACTACCAAACTCTTATCTTGTTTTTTACAGTTCATTCCGAATCCGAGTGGTCCAATAAAAGTGCATTGATGTTCAAACTGTAAGGCCCACTTTACAATCAGCCACTGCACCCAAATTCACCATTTCCCTGACTCACCTGTACCCCGTTGACCACGATGTGACCGGCCACTGTGACGGGCGCAAACGCACCGGCGCTCTGCACACTGGTGACCTGCAGAAAAAAGTTCTTCACCATTTTCAGTCAGCTAAGGAAAACTACATATAAATTAAATAAATAAAAAATGATACAAGAAAAGCATTGGTCTGTACAGCTGCTGAGCACGATGTTCACCTTTTTTGAAACGTTCGCCAAAATTAGCATGTATCTTTTGCAGCACTTTCACGCGCTGCTGCGACAAGACAAAATACAAAAAGTGCGCTGTTTTTCCAGGTTAGGACACTGCATTGCTCGTCAGTAAAACCAAAACAACGAACTGTAGGCTACTCAATTTTTTGGAACACTGGGTTTCACGTTTCACCTTTATGATTTTGTCCTTTCGCATTCCTCCACGTTCCTCCGTGATCAGGCAGTCACCAACGCGAGCCTTGTCTGCAAACTCCGATGCCTCCATGGCTGCTCGCACATTCAACGGCTATTCCGCAGGGCACGTGTCACAAAAAAACTTCATCCAAACTCACGACTATGTTTGCGTTCATGGTCTTTTTGTTAATTATCATCAACTGAAAAAGAATCTTAGAACGGTGCACTTGCAGACAGCAAGCACCAAAGGTTTTTTTGTGACACGGCCCTGGTCACAGCGGATTCGCGGCAGCAGATGTTGACGGGAGATTTTCAACGTTTTGCCTGATTCGGTTTCGATCTTCAAATATTCGTTCAAACCAGCAGCATTTCGATGGTACCAGGACACGATCGGGCTGTACACTGGCTGGTCGTTTTCGTAGCTGACTAGAACCTGGAACGTGGTTTTCAATTTTGTTTGGACGACATTCTATATCGATACACATCCACCGCGAAAAGGGCTGGTGGTTGTTTGGGTTAGAACGTGCCAAAAAATCACATTTATAAGTAACTACATAAATGTACAGATGTTCAAAAGCACATCTCTAATGATTTTTTATTCATAAAAATAGGCTATATACAATGTACTTGTTCGCCTGTGCGCAGTTCGTCCATTCGCTTGTGCTCAGGCAGTCCTTCATTCGGTCGTGTCTTCACCAGTTGATCGTTGGCAAAGCAAATCAACGTGAATTTATGGGAATCAACTGAAAAAAACACGAAAAAAACAAAAAATGACGAGATCAAAAAAATGACAGACAATACAAAATAACCGAATACCACGGTGAATGAGTAAAACCGAATCACTTTTAAGAAATACATTGCAACAACGCGTGAAACTGACTGAGGCAGGTTCCACCGCTCGGTACCCATCCATCGGGACACACGCACGTTTTGCCAACGACACAGACGCTGCCCGCGGTACAAGTGACCCCGCCAGAGCAGTCGCCCCCGGGACCAGCTGTACAAAAAGAACACGTGCAGTGACAAAAAAAAAGACAAAAAGTAAACGGTGGTGAAGGTCATAGGAGTGTTTTTAACGACGTGCTAGATACTGTACATTCATAGAGTTACAGGTCTCGATCCTGATGTTGTTTTTCTACAACTCATTGTTTTGCGGCCATTTTTGTTTTTGTAACCGTTTTTAGTTTTCTGAAATTTCCTTTGTAAAAACGGTCAACCAGAACCATAGCAAGCACGATGATGCTCTGACAGTTGTGTTGTGCCTGCTGGACAGTTGCAGACGCCTGCAGTGGTTCTCGCTGTGGATGAACAGGCGCTTCCACCGAGACATGTGGTTTCGCCGTAGCACAAATTGCCCGGAAATGCTACAATTTTTATAAACAACATACGTTGTAGAGGGAGTTTTGTCGGCTTGTTCAAACCTTATGTCTCGTTTCTTTTTTGCTCTGCATTCTGCGAAAAAAGTAGCAGGTTTAAACAGTATACTTCAAGTGTTGATGTATCTTTGTCATAAAAATGAATTTCAAAAGTTCGAGTCTGAAAAAAGTCTGAAACAAAGTTTTGTCAATCTTTTTGACTTGTCCCTGTTGTTCAGAATCCATAAAACTACACGTTTTTTCAATCCTATTATCTACACCTGTACACGCCGTTCGTGAGGCTGCCACGGAGCCGGGTGGGCAGAGACACTTATGCTCAGGAGTTGCGGCCGCTGCGTCATCAAACCAAATCTCGCACCATGATCCATGACTGCAGTCATCGACGACGTGTGCTGCGGTGCCCGCGCAGTCGGCAAATATGTCTGCAGAAAAACATCGAAACTGACATTTGCACAGTTTTTGTTCGTTGAAACCTGTCACTTTTTTCGTAGATGGCTGACTTCGCGAAAGAAGGAAGAGAAGAATCCGGGTTGCAAGAAAACATAAGAAAACACAAATGGGTCTCTGTGACTTCAACCCAGCCCGATACATTTCATTTTTCTTGCTGTAAGTTTCGCATGCTCTGTGTTCTGCGAAAAAAGTGACAGAGGTTTTTAAACGAACATACAATTGTACTTGTACTTTTGTGCTAATCGTGTGATGTGGCGGAGTTCAAAAAATATGTATTCATCGTGGTGTGGTAATAAGATACATACATCGTTTAAATAAAAAGCGACAAAAGTTCCGTATTACAAGTTTTTTTCTACTTCGTTCGTCTTACCTGCTCCGTTTGCGACTGATTTGCTGGTCAGTATGACAGATGACAGCGTTAAAAACAGTTCAACAAAGTGCATTGTTAGGCAGTAACAACCAGTGTGCAGTAAATGAGTGCGATGTTCTGCTTTGGTGTGTGTGAATGGCTCACTGGACTGCCAGACGATCCGAGCTGCTGTATGTGATGACCGGTGGACGACGTTGGGTTTTTTTACTTTTACTTTACTTTTACGCAATTAAAACGACACCGACTTTTATTAAAACGACGACAAAAGACAATGGAAATAAAGAGGGACAAAATGGCACGAACGGCACATGCTGAACTCATAAAACACAGCACTTTTATAATGTACGAGAACAAATCAAAGAAAAATAGCTGAACAAAAATAAGAAAACCGCCGAGCATTTAGGAAAAAAGTAGATGAGCATTGGAAGTCAAGCGCTCTGTCACAAGCAGTTCACCGTAAACCCGGCTGTGTGAGAGTGCAGCCTAGAAGGCTAAAGTAGGACATTACATGAGCAGTCCCCATACAAACCACGGACAGCTATGTCACGGATTTGGCTGAAACTTTCAGGGTAGGTCGAGATGGTCAAGAAAAGACGCTTGGTACCTTTATTTTGGTCAAATTCGAAAATTTAGTCGATTTGGAGACAAAAGTTTGAAGGCAGGTCTGCTCCGATGGCGAAAAGTGTGATTTTTCAGTAAAATGCCTGTAACTTGAAACTGCTTTGAGCTATTGAAAAAATTCAAATACCAGCTTGTAGAGCTCGCCAAGGCGCATCTTTTTGCCTGCAAGACCATCACGTGATTTTGTTTCCTCCGTTTTCTAGAAACAGAAAATTGATTTTTTTGACCCCCTGAAAAACAGGTAATTTTTAGAAAAATTGCAGTTTTAGGACAACGAAGGTCGTGCGACACTGGGAGACTATAGTGGCGATATAGCCCTAATATCAGGCTATTCCGTGATGCCATTCGATTTATCCAACCAACTAGAGCACAGACACTTTTGGGTGTATCAAATTGGTTGGTCAAAATACGAGAAAAAGCGGACTTCTTAAAAAAACAGTCATAACTCGTCAACGGTTGAAGCTATTGAGAAATTTCAAAAAGCATCTTGCAGAACTCATCAAGATGCACTGTTTTGCCGACAAAACCCAACCTTGATTCAGTTGTTCTGATTCGTTAAAAGCAGGGTCCCGTCACTGCCGACACGGGAATGTTGCCATGATGCGGGCCATAGCTTTTTTTGCGCCTACATTGGTCAAATTGGGTCATCGACCACTCAAAATAATTGCACGAACAAAAAGAAGTTGTTTTCGGCCTTGAAAATTTTTTTGGCCCAAAATAATTATTACTTTTGGCTAAAAAACCAATTTTTGAAGAAAAATAAATAGCCTTGATTTTTTAAATTGTTTTATTTTTTTTAAAAACATAGTTGAGTTTCAAATAAAACAAAGTAGATAGCGACGTGCTAGAAACGTGTGCGCAACTGAAAAAAATAAAACCGGGCTCAGACTATGACCTGTGTGAGTGCCGCGCACAAAACAATTCAATATTTTGTAAAATTGCTCATTTTTCAAATGTTCAAAGTCTCCGGAAAACGTCTAATGTAAAATTTTAAAAATCCAAGTGCCCAGCGCTAACGGCACTTTTTCTTCAATGCTGAATAGTTGGATTTTTCACATATCTTTTGAATTTTGAGTTTTATGGACTCTGTTGCACACTCGAAAATGAGCAATTTACACAAATTTTGACTTTTTCGTCAGGCACTCACGCTGCGAGTTGTATGGTTTTTTGGTGCCATTTTGAGTTTCTGTGTTACTACTGTCTCATAAGTCCTCGTCTGAGCTTGGTTAAGGTTTAAAACCATGTGGGAGCAATCTGCCGTTAGTGCTGGACGTTTGGATTTTCAAAATTTTACATTAGACGTTTTCTAAGATTTTCTATTTTTTGTGCGAGGGGTAGTTTCGACGAAATTTAGCATTCTCGACAGAGCGGCAGTAAAACCAGTCCTGGTCTGAGCTTGGTTAGACGTCATTTCAATGAGACAACAAGCTGGCTTTATGACAGAATAGATTTGACACAAAAAGAAACCTTATCATGTTTTCTGGAGTTTTTGTAATGTCGGTAAATGGGCGCTTTTTGGTGTCATTTTGAGTTTCCGTGTTACTACCGTCTCATAAGTCCTAGTCTGAAGCTGGTTAGAGTTTAAAACAATGTGGGACAACCTACCGTTAGTGCTGGGCACTTGTATTTTAAAAATTTTACAGAAGACGTTTTCCGGAGATTTTTCAACATTTGAAAAATGAGCAATTTTGCAAAATTTTGAATTGTTTTGTGCGCGTCACTTACACAGGTCATAGTCTGAGCCCGGTTTATTTTTTTCAGTTGCGCACACGTTTCTAGCACGTTGCTATCTACTTTGTTTTATTTGAAACTCAACTATGTTTTTAAAAAAAATAAAACAATTTAAAAAATCAAGGCTATTTATTTTTCTTCAAAAATTGGTTTTTTAGCCAAAAGTAATAATTATTTTGGGCCAAAAAAATTTTCAAGGCCGAAAACAACTTCTTTTTGTTCGTGCAATTATTTTGAGTGGTCGATGACCCAATTTGACCAATGTAGGCGCAAAAAAAGCTATGGCCCGCATCATGGCAACATTCCCGTGTCGGCAGTGACGGGACCCTGCTTTTAACGAATCAGAACAACTGAATCAAGGTTGGGTTTTGTCGGCAAAACAAACAGACGAGGACTTATGAGACAGTAGTAACACAGAAACTCAAAATGGCACCAAAAAACCATACAACTCGCAGCGTGAGTGCCTGACGAAAAAGTCAAAATTTGTGTAAATTGCTCATTTTCGAGTGTGCAACAGAGTCCATAAAACTCAAAATTCAAAAGATATGTGAAAAATCCAACTATTCAGCATTGAAGAAAAAGTGCCGTTAGCGCTGGGCACTTGGATTTTTAAAATTTTACATTAGACGTTTTCCGGAGACTTTGAACATTTGAAAAATGAGCAATTTTACAAAATATTGAATTGTTTTGTGCGCGGCACTCACACAGGTCATAGTCTGAGCCCGGTTTTATTTTTTTCAGTTGCGCACAAGTTCGCAGTATATTGCTATCTACTTTGTTTTTTTATTTGAAAAGTCTATGTTTTTCTGGATTTTTTTATATTTTTTTGTGCGAGGGGTATTTTCGACGAAATTTAGCAATCTCGACAGAGCGGCAGTGAAACCAGTCCTAGTCTGAGCTTGGTTTGACGTCATTTAAATGAGACAACAAGTTGGCTTTATGATAGAATAGATTTGACACAAAAAAAGCTTGGCATGTTTTATGGAGTCTTTTTAAAGTCGGTAAATGGGCGCTTTTTGGTGTCATTTTGAGTTTCCGTGTTGCTACCGTCTCATAAGTCCTAGTCTAAACCTGGTTAGGGTTTAAAACAATGTGGGAGCAACCTGCCGTTAGTGCTGGGCACTTGGATTTTTAAAATTTTAGATAAGACGTTTTCCGGAGATTTTTCAACATTTGAAAAATGAGCAATTTTGCAAAATTTTGAAATGTTTTGTGCGCGGCACTCACTCAGGTCATAGTCTGAGCCCCGTTTTATTTTTTTCAGTTGCGCACACGTCCGCAGTATATCGCTATCTTTTTTGTTTTTTAATTTGAAAAGTCTATATTTTTTCTGGATTTTTTTATATTTTTTGTGCGAGAGGTATTTTCGACGAAATTTAGCATTCTCGACAAAGCGGCAGTAAACCCAGTCCCGGTCTGAGCTTGGTTAGACGTCATTTCAATGAGACAACAAGTTGGCTTTATGACAGAATAGATTTGACACAAAAAGAAAGCTTGGCATGTTTTCTGGAGTCTTTGCAATATCGGTAAATGGGCGCTTTTTGGTGTCATTTTGAGTTTCCGTGTTACTTCCGTCTCATAAGTCCTAGTCTGAAGCTGGTTAAAATTTAAAACAATGTGGGAGCAACCTGCCGTTAGTGCTGGGCACTTGTATTTTAAAAATTTTACATAAGACGTTTTCAGGAGATTTTTCAACATTTGAAAACTGAGCAATTTTGCAAAATTTGGAATTGTTTTGTGCGCGGCACTTACACAGGTCATAGTCTGAACCCGGTTTATTTTTTTCAGTTGCGCACACGTCTCTAGCACGTCGCTATCTACTTTGTTTTATTTGAAACTCAACTATGTTTATAAAAAAATAAAACAATTTAAAAAATCAAGGCTATTTTTCTTCAAAAATCGGTTTTTTAGCCAAAAGTAATAATTATTTTGGGCCAAAAAAGTTTTTAAGGCCGAAAACAACTTCGTTTTGCCCGTGCAATTATTTTGAGTGGTCGATGACCCAATTTGACCAATGTAGGCGCAAAAAAAGCTATGGCCCGCATCATGGCAACATTCCCGTGTCGGCAGTGACGGGACCCTGCATTTAACGAATCAGAACAACTGAATCAAGGTTGGGTTTTGTCGGCAAAACAGTGCATCTTGATGAGTTCTGCAAGATGCTTTTTGAAATTTCTCAATAGCTTCAACCGTTGACGAGTTATGACTGTTTTTTTAAGAAGTCCGCTTTTTCTCATATTTTGACCAACCAATTTGAGACACCCAAAAGTGTCTGTGCTCTAGTTGGTTGGATAAATCGAATGGCATCACGGAATAGCCTTATATTAGGGCTATATCGCCACTATAGTCTCCCAGTGTCGCACGACCTTCGTTGTCCTAAAACTGCAAATTTCAAAAAATTACCTGTTTTTCAGGGGGTCAAAAAATCAGTTTTCTGTTTCTAGAAAACGGAGGAAACAAAATCACGTGATGGTCTTGCAAGCAAAAAGATGCGCCTTGGCGAGCTCTACAAGCTGGTATTTGAATTTTTTCAATAGCTCAAAGCAGTTTCAAGTTACAGGCATTTTACTGAAAAATCACACTTTTCGCCATCGGAGCAGACCTGCCTTCAAACTTTTGTCTCCAAATCGACGAAATTTTCGAATTTGACCAAAATAAAGGTACCAAGCGTCTTTTCTTGACCATCTCGACCTACCCTGAAAGTTTCAGCCAAATCCGTGACATAGCTGTCCGTGGGTTGGGGACACTGGTCGCCGCTTACGCGGACTGCTTCTTAACTAATCCCCCATCAAACAAACCATTCCATTTTCACCTTATATTCCCCCCACCATCATTCTCACACCAACAAACCTCGTCCACCCACCTTTTTATCCAATCTCCCCTATACTTTTTTTAAAATTTTACACTATTTTTTCCCCTAATCTTTTAACTAATACCAAACGAGAAAAAGGTTGGTTGCACCATTATTCTTCCCTTTTTAGATCTTATAGCACGTTTGAACTCCGATTCTTTCTGCAACTCAAAGGTGATAACAAAAACGACATAACACTTTATGCCGTCAACAGTACCATGTGTGTGCATATCGCGCAGTAGTTTTTTCAATAATTGCAAATTAAGCACATGTAGAAATCAAACTAATACAACCCCATTCGCGTTCGTTCGCTCCAATGTGACTGCGTTTTTTACAGCCTCACTTTTCGCAAACGTCATTCACTTTTTCATAGTTTCAATATACGATACGAACGAAACACTATATCGCAAATCAATACATACGAGACGTCGCTCGAGGTGGCTTAATTCCCATCGATCATGTTGAGAATAAATGTCGTGTGTGTGTCGGCACGAAACGGAAAGTAGTGGTGAGTGACGCGTGGATGTTAAAGTGGGGCGATCATGTGCTTGCAACCCAGCAGCCATGGCCGGCCCCGGCATTGTCAATCGCGATTACAGAGGGCGATGGTGAATGGCTATAACCAACCTCTGTGCGAGGAGTGCATTTCAAACGATTATCAATCATTATTGTTTTTTTTGATTTTAAACTTCATTTTGACACTCAATAATTATTTTCAGCCAGATTTTCAACAAACATACGTCATTTGTCTTTATTATTCAACAATAACATGAACGAAAAGCATTTTTTATCATGAATCAAGAATTTACATATCGGTATCATAAGACAAAACAACACATGATGTACTTATTTATCAACGGTAAAGTTTTTGAAAGTTTTCAACAGCCCAAAGAAAACATATGGGATTTCATAGTTTTCTTCTGCGATACATTGGCACTAGAAGACTAAGGTTAATTTAAAAACACACTTCGCTTCGAAAAAGTGCCACGGTACACAGTTCGTTTTCGGTACGACTGTTTTAAAACGCACTGTTGATCCGTTTTTTGTTGTGTGATCGAACAATTTGAGAGAGAATTTGTCAAATTGAAACGACCACAAACGACCCCGAAACGTGTCGCGAGCAGCAGGATCATCGTGTGCTCGAGTATTCACCGATATTGGTGCTGGTCCATGGTGCCCTCGATGCGACGAATGGCCGCTCGGGGCACATCGCCGAAAACACCGCCCAAACCATATTCCGACGATAATCGGTGCCCACAATAATCGGTGCCGCCTGTTTATCTCTGAAATAATCAGAAGCTTGTGTCGAACGATGCTGCCAAACAAACCTGCATCACGCATCAGTCGACGTAGACACCGAAATTCAGTGCGATCGTGCGAGTGTCGCTCTGATATCTGGTGCCGTCAGTCGCCGGTTTGGCCACTGACAACGACCGAGCACACGATTGTCCGTTGGACTTGTGATTGGCAGCCGGCCAGCCCTGTGGCGAGAGTCGTAGCTGCCAGTTTCGTTGAGCAGCCTTATGGCGTAGCGAACGGCGAACTCTGAAACGCCAACACACCTTTTGCGATCGCGCGCTTTGAGAGATTTGTCCGATGCAGTGCCACGATCGCCGAACGCTGAGTTGGTCAGAGGTCGCTTTTCTTGGGCATTTCACATATGGTTTTGTTGACAGATTACTGGCTGAAAATGATTATTGAGTGGCAAAATGAAGTTTAAAATCAAAAAAATAATGATTGATAATCGTTTGAAATGAACTCCTCGCACAGAGGTTGGTTATAGCCATTCACCATCGCCCTCTGTAATCGCGATTGACAATGCCGGGGCCGGCCATGGCTGCTGGGTTGCAAGCACATGATCGCCCCATTTCAACATCCACGCGTCACTCACCACTACCTTCCGTTTCGTGCCGACACACACACGACATTTATTCTCGACATGATCGATGGGAATTAAGCCACCTCGAGCGACGTCTCGTATGTATTGATTTGCGATATAGTGTTTCGTTCGTATCGTATATTGAAACTATGAAAAAGTGAATGACGTTTGCGAAAAGTGAGGCTGTAAAAAACGCAGTCACATTGGAGCGAACGAACGCGAATGGGGTTGTATTAGTTTGATTTCTACATGTGCTTAATTTGCAATTATTGAAAAAACGACTGCGCGATATACACACACATGGTACTGTTGACGGCATAAAGTGTTATGTCGTTTTTGTTATCACCTTTGAGTTGCAGAAAGAATCGGAGTTCAAACGTGCTATAAGATTCCTTCAAAAAGGATGAAATGAAATTCACATGTCGATTGCTTGCCTAAGACACACGAGAAAATCCCAACTCCTTTTTTCTGCCGTTTTTTGGTTTATCTTAAGCTTTTTAAACTAAACCTGCACATTCGAAACATTGAAAAAGTGACATGGTACTTTATACCGTTAACACGGCGCACAACCGTTTGGCTGACATGCAAACAAATATACGTCATTTGTCTTCATTCAACAATAACATGAACGAAAAGCATTTTTTATCATGAATCAAGAATTTACATATCGGCATCATAAAACAGAACAACACATGATGTACTTATTTATCAGCGGTAAAGTTTTTGGAAGTTTGCAACAGCCCAATGAAAACATATGGGATTTCACAGTTTTCTGCTGCGATACATTGGCACTAGAAGACTAAGGTTAATTTTAAAAACACACTTCGCTTCGAAAAAGTGCCACGGTACACAGTTCGTTTTCGGTACGACTGGTTTGAAACGCACTGATGATCCGTTTTTGTTGTGTGATCGAATGAATGTCTGTGGTTTGCAGAGCGTGAGTATGGTACAAACTGTATAAAAGGCTACGATTCATAAGAAAACGTTCAATTGTGCCATTTTATCTTTGAGAACTCTGAAAAAATATTCACGGAGTTTAATTAAAATGCCACCGAAAAAGGCCCGTTCAACAAATCTTACGTCGCCGTAAGTTGAGACACGGCAAGCACTTCAAGTGTTCTAAAGCGATACATTTTGATGTGACTTGATTTTATGCTAATTTTAGACGGAGTTCATTTTTTTAATTTCTGATGTTAGGGTTAGGCAAAAAATCCATTTTTTTCACTGTCAAAAACAAGTTAAGGCGCATTCATGAAACAGTATTTAGCGACCGTGTGGCTATGTTTTTACACAAGTGAGTAGTGCTTGTAATTTATATTTTCCAGTGAAATCCGAATGCTCATTTACTGCACACTGGTTGTTACTGCCTAACAATGCACTTTGTTGAACTGTTTTTAACGCTGTCATCTGTCATACTGACCAGCAAATCAGTCGCAAACGGAGCAGGTAAGACCAACGAAGTAGAAAAAAACTTGTAATACGGAACTTTTGTCGCTTTTTATTTAAACGATGTACATATATGTATCTTATTACCACACCACTATGAATACATATTATCTAAAAATGCGGGAGACGCATATAAAAGGAGGAATATGGCTTTGTGTAAGCAGTGACAGACTTGGCTCGACAACACTTTTCAAGTCTCTGATGTGGTACACACGGATACAAGTACATAAGAGCTATATTTTTGCGCCGCGTTTGTTTTCCTGAAAAGTGTTAAAACTTTACTTTTAATTGTCCTCTTTAGTTTAGTCTAAAATCACACCATGTGCGAAATTCTGTAAATTCTGTGCAAAAACAGAAAAATCAGAGATTGCAAAACATTGCTGCATGTAGCTTTATCGTTGTTACTAACGTACGCACCGCTGTGTACACACCAGAACCAGTGACAGAATGGTGTTGTCTGCCGTTGATTTTCACCCTTTTTACCAAACTCTTGTGGCAGGATAAACCGTCTGTCCCGTGAGTCATTGCCTTTGCCACAGAAGGAAACCTTGCGTTCCGATATACCTTTGCGATACACTTTGTCCTGGGCAAAGCAGTGTCAGCGATCCAAAGTCTGATCTGATGTTTTGCCCAGACTATAAGATCTGTCTGTGGTAAAACACCTTCGGAAGTTCTGCCTGGTGTCCGTCGCACTGACGAGCCAGGGGACACCGCGGTATGCGTCTACCTGGCGAAACCGCAAACAGCGAACATTATGTATTGATCGTTATTTTAGTGTTTTTAGTGGTCGCTAAATGCCCAAAATACCGCAAATGTGAAAGTTTCATTTGTCTACAAACAAAGTACGAGGGTTGCCATGTGCAACCAAATTTAATGAATAAACGGCGCAAAAATATGGCTCTTATGTACTTGTATCCGTGTGTACCACATCAGAGACTTGAAAAGTGTTGTCGAGCCAAGTCTGTCACTGCTTACACAAAGCCATATTCCTCCTTTTATATGCGTCTCCCGCATTTTTAGATAATATTCTGACTTTTACATAAGCCGCGAAGGTCGGACCAAATTCACAATTCGTTGGTCACACATTCTTCTAAACTCCGGAGAACTCAGGTTTTTTATTTTTCGTTTTTGGGCCGATTTCACCTATGCTATTTCTACGGCCGATTCGCCCGAAATCGTCACGATTCAGTACCTAGAATTGCTCACATAAGAAAACTGACCCAAAAGCCGTGATCGGCGCAATGAATTACCCTGGACAACACAATTTTCTTGTTTTTCATTTCTGGACCGATTTCGCCAATTTCCACGGCCGATTCACCCGAAATCGTCACGATTCGGTATCTAGAATTGCTCACAAAAAAACTAATCCAAAATCCGTGATCAGCGCACTGAATTACCCAGGAAAACACCGTTTTTTGTTTTTCGTTTCTGGACCGATTTCGCCAATTTCCACGGCCAATTCGCCCGAAATCGTCACTATTCAGCATTTAGAGTTGCTCACATAAAAAACGAATCCAAAATCCGTGATCAGCGTATCATGTCCATTCGCGAGCGAAGCGGAGCGCAGCGGAGCGCAGCGGACAGCGGATGAGACATAATATGGCCCGTCAGTCGCTCGCGCGTAAATTCCAAAATTAGTTTGCCTCGCATTGTGAACATAAAAGGAGTTGAGAATTTTTTCCGCTGCACACAGGTAGATAGTCCACAGGTATGCTGTGTGCACTAGAAATTTTTTCGTGGTGATGCTTTACACACGCTGTGTGCGCATAAGATGGATTCTGAACGAGAAAAACGTTATTCTTGTGGACCCCTTTTTTTTCGGCTATGTCATAAAATGTGTACGCAGTTTCAGTGATACTTTGAAAATTCTGACTGTTATGATAAAAACATTTTCTAAGTTAAAATTTGCTAAATTTTTCAAATTTCGCATTTATTTTTTTCTACGATGTTCCCCAAGGCTCAAAATTTAGCCTTTTCGCACAAAATGGCAGAAAATGCGCATTTTAACGTACGTTTGCAATTTCAGCGTGTGCAAGAAAACGTCATTTGACAAACCAACAAAGTGACAGGTTTCAACGAACAAAAACTGTACAAGTGTCAGTTTCGATGTTTTTCTGCAGACATATTTGCCGATTGCGCGGGCACCACAGCACACGTCGTCGATGACTGCAGTCATGGATCATGGTGCGAGATTTGGTTTGATGACGCAGCGGCCGCAACTCCTGAGCATAAGTGTCTCTGTCCACCCGGCTCCGTGGCAGCCTCACGAACGGCGTGCACAGGTGAAGATAATAGGATTGAAAAAACGTGTAGTTTTATGGATTCTGAACAACAGGGACAAGTCAAAAAGGTTGACAATAAGGTCTGATTGCTTTATTGATTCAGTTTGTTGATTGTTATTCCGTAATTAAGTTTGTGTTCAAGTTTTGTATTCAAGTGGTTCATGAGGGGCACATCACTGAGGAGGCCATCCCTCTTCTGCATATGATGTTGCCAAGGCCGAAATGCAGAGAACCATTCTACAATTTGGTTGATTAGTTTTTTTTTCGTGCGGAGATGTTGATACGTGTGGCTACGTGCTGGGTAGGCCACACATACAGCGGTATGTACCTATGTTAGCGTGCAATGCACGGTTGATGTACTAGTCCGGCTCGCAAAATTCCGCTCAGGAGAGTTGCGACCTGTTCATTCCTGTTCGAAGAATTCCGCTCCGGGCAATTTCGGTCATTCCAGAATTCTTCGGACCGCAATGAGCGGGCCGGAACTCTTCAGGTCGAAAAATAGAGGGCCGCAGTTCAAGTTGTTCTCCTTCCGCAACATGCAAACCATCATGACTGTGCTGTAACTTTGAAAAAATTGTGCGCCGTTTTCAGACTCGAACTTTTGAAATTCATATTCATGACAAAGATACATCAACACTTAAAGTATACTGTTTAAACCTGCTACTTTTTTCGCAGAATGCAGAGCAAAAAAGAAACGAGACATAAGGTTTGAACAAGCCGACAAAACTTCCTCTACAATGTATGTTGTTTGAAAAAAAATGCAGCATTTCCGGGCAATTTGTGCTACGGCGAAACCACATGTCTCGGTGGAAGCGCCTGTTCATCCACAGCGAGAACCACTGCAGGCGTCTGCAACTGTCCAGCAGGCACAACACAACTGTCAGAGCATCATCGTGCTTGCTATGGTTCTGGTTGACCGTTTTTACAAAGGAAATTTCAGAAAACTACTATTTCAAACACGGTTACAAAAATCGCCGCAAAACAATGAGTTGTAGAAAAACAATATCAGGATCGAGACCTGTAACTCTATGTATGTACAGTATCTAGCATGTCATTAAAAACATGCCTATGACCTTCACCACCGTTTACTTTTTGTCGTTTTTTGTCACTGCACGTGTTCTTTTTGTACAGCTGGTCCCGGGGGCGACTGCTCTGGCGGGGTCACTTGTACCGCGGGCAGCGTCTGTGTCGTTGGCAAAACGTGCGTGTGTCCCGATGGATGGGTACCGAGCGGCGGAACCTGCCTCAGTCAGTTTCACGCGTATTTCTTAAGTGTGAATCGCTTTTACTCATTCATCATTGTATTCGGCCATGCTGTACTTTCTGTCATTTTTTTGATTTCGTCATTTTTCGTTTTTTTTGTGTTTTTTTCAGTTGATTCCCATAAATTCACGTTGATTTGCTTCGCCAACGATCAACTGGTGAAGACACGACCGAATGAAGGACTGCCTGAGTACAAGCGAATGGACGAACTGTGCACAGGAGAACAAGTACATTGTATCTGGCATATTTTTATGTATAAATGTTCATCCAAGATGTGCTTTTGAACATCTGTACATTTATGTACTTATAAATGTGATTTTTTTTGGCACGTTCTAACCCAAACAACCACCAGCCCTTTTCGAGGTGGAGATGTATCGATATCGAATGTCGTCCAAACAAAATTGAAAACCACGTTCAGGTTCTCGTCGGCTACGAAAATGACCAGCCAGTGTACAGCCCGATCGTGTCCTGGTACCATCGAAATGCTGCTGGTTTGAACGAATATTTGAAGATCGAAACCGAATCAGGCAGAACGTTGAAAATCTCCCGTCAACATCTGCTGCCGCGAATCCACTGCGACCAGGGCCGTGTCACAAAAAAAACCTTTGGTGCTTGCTGTCTGCAAGTGCACCGTTCTAAGTTTCTATTTCAGTTGATGATAATTAACAAAAAGACCATGAACGCAAACACAGTCGTGAGTTTGGATGAAGTTTTTTTTGTGACACGTGCCCTGCGGAATAGCCGTTGAATGTGCGAGCAGCCATGGAGGCATCGGGGTTTGCAGACAAGGCTCGCGTTGGTGACTGCCTGATCACGGAGGAACGTGGAGGAATGCGAAAGGACAAAATCATAAAGGTGAAACGTGAAACCCAGTGTTCCAAAAAATTGAGTAGCCTACAGTTCGTTTTGATTTTACTGATCAGCCAGAGGCAATGCGGTATGGTTCCACCTCGCAAAACAGCGGACTTGTCTTGTCACAGCAAGCGCGTGAAAGTGCTGCAAAAGATAATTGCAAATTTTGGCATTTTTTCGCAAACACAAACCATTTCTCCGTTTCAAAAAAGGTGAACATCGTGCTCGCTAGCTACATACCAGCACTTTTCTTAATTGTATTTTTTATTTATTTTATTTTTATTTGCTTTTCTTCGGCTGTGTAAAAATGGCGAAGAAGTTTCTTCTGCAGATCACCAGTGTGCAGAGCGCCGGTGCGTTTGCGCCTGTCACAGTGGCCGGTCACATCCTGGTCAACGGGGTACAGGTGAGCCAGGGAAATGATTATCTAAAAATGCGGGAGACGCATATAAAAGAAGGAATATGGCTTTGTGTAAGCAGTGAGAGACTTGGCTCGACAACTCTTTTCAAGTCTCTGATGTGGTACACACGGATACAAGTACATAAAAGCTATATTTTTGCGCCGCGTTTGTTTTACTGAAAAGTGTAAAACAGTTTTAAAATTATTTTTTAACTGTCCTTTCCAGTTTAGTCCGAAATCACATCATGTGCGAAATTCTGTTGTTGTTGTTGTTGTGATTTTTAGGCGATGTTTTTAGCCAGGGCTAACCCAGAGAAGCGTACAGAACGCCATTGAGTAGGGCGCCCATCGAGTTTTCTCTGTCATTAAGTGCCTATACACCCCTCGGCGGGGTTCGATCCCCCGAGCGCACAGACTGTAGTCTAACACACTACCACCAGGCCACGAGGGTGGCAAATTCTGTGCAGAACTTCTGTAAATCAAGAATCTGTAAATTCTGTGCAAAAACAGAAAAATCAGAGACTGCAAAACATTGTTTCATGTGGTTTTATTGTTGCTAACGTACGCATCCCTGTGTACACACCAGCATCAGTGACAAAAAGGTGTTGTCTTCCGTTGATTTTCAGCCTTTTTACCAAACTCTAGTGGCAGGATAAACTGTCTGTCCCGTGAGTCGTTGCCTTTGCCACAGAAGGAGACCTTGCGTTCCCTAATGCCTCTGCGATACACTTTGTCCTGGGCAAACCAGTATCAGCGATCTGAAGTCTGATCGTTATTTTAGTGGTTTTAGTGGTCGCTAAATGCCCGAAATACCGCAAATGTTGAAGTTTTAATTGTCTACAAAGTACATGTGCAACCGAAATAGTGAATAAACGGCGCAAAAATATGGCTCTTATGTACTTGTATCCGTGTGTACCACATCAGAGACTTGAAAAGAGTTGTCGAGCCAAGTCTCTCACTGCTTACACAAAGCCATATTCCTTCTTTTATATGCGTCTCCCGCATTTTTAGATAATATTCTGACTTTTAAATAAGTCCCGAAGGTCGAACCAAATTCACATCTCGTTGGTCACACATTCTTCTAAACCCCGGGTACCTCAGGGTTTTCATTTTTTGCTTTTTGGGCCGATTTCGCTTATGCTAATTCTACGGCCGATTCGCCCGACATCGTCACGATTCAGTATCTAGAATTGCTCACATAAGAAAACTGACCCAAAAGCCGTGATCGGCGCAATGAATTACCATGGACAACACAGTTTTTTGCATTTGGACCGATTTCGCTAATTTCCACTGCGGTTCGCCCGAAATCTCACGATTCAGTATCTAGAGTTGCTCACATAAAAAACTAACCCAAAATCCGTGATCAGCGCATTGAATTACCCTGGGTAACACCTTTTTCTTGTTTTTCGTTTCTGGACCGATTTCGCCAACTTCCACGGCCGATTCGCCCGAAATCGTCACGATTCAGTATCTAGAGTTGCTCACATAAAAAACTAACCCAAAATCCGGGATCAGCGCATTGAATTACCCTGGAAAACACCCTTTTCTTGTTTTTCGTTCCTGGACCGATTTCGCCAACTTCCACGGCCGATTCGCCCGAAATCGTCACGATTCAGCATCTAGAGTTGCTCACGTAAGAAAACTAACCCAAAATTCGTGATCAGCGCATTGAATTACCTTGGAAAACACCCTTTTCTTGTTTTTCGTTCCTGGACCGATTTCGCCAATTTCCACGGCCGATTCGCCCGAAATCGTCACGATTCAGCATCTAGAGTTGCTCACATAATAAAACTAACCCAAAACCCGTAATCAGCGCATTAAATTACCCTGGGAAACACCCTTTTCTTGTTTTTCGTTTCTGGACCGATTTCGCCAACTTCCACGGCCGATTCGCCCGAAATCGTCACGATTCAGTATCTAGAGTTGCTCACATAAAAAACTAACCCAAAATCCGGGATCAGCGCATTGAATTACCCTGGAAAACACCCTTTTCTTGTTTTTCGTTCCTGGACCGATTTCGCCAACTTCCACGGCCGATTCGCCCGAAATCGTCACGATTCAGCATCTAGAGTTGCTCACGTAAGAAAACTAACCCAAAATTCGTGATCAGCGCATTGAATTACCCTGGAAAACACCCTTTTCTTGTTTTTCGTTCCTGGACCGATTTCGCCAATTTCCACGGCCGATTCGCCCGAAATCGTCACGATTCAGCATCTAGAGTTGCTCACATAAGAAAACTAACCCAAAATTCGTGATCAGCGGATTGAATTACCCTGGAAAACACCTTTTTCTTGTTTTTCGTTCCTGGACCGATTTCGCCAACTTCCACGGCCGATTCGCCCGAAATCGTCACGATTTAGCATCTAGAGTTGCTCACGTAAAAAAAACTAACCCAAAATTCGTGATCAGCGCATTGAATTACCCTGGAAAACACCCTTTTCTTGTTTTTCGTTCTTGGACCGATTTCGCCGATTTCCACGGCCGATTCGCCCGAAATCGTCACGATTCAGCATCTAGAGTTGCTCACGTAAGAAAACTAACCCAAAATCCGTGATCAGCGCATTGAATTCCTACGGACTAAACATTTCTCCTATTTTTCGTAGCTCAGACAAAATTTGTAAGAGTGAAAAATTGATACCCAGTCAAAATGCTACCAACTTTAAAAAATGCACAATTTTGACCTAAAAAAATGCCCGGGCAAAAAAATAAATTAAATTTTCAGAATCTACGGATGAAATTACCCTATGAAACATTTTTGTTCAACCGTGAAAGTGTCCCAGCTAAAAATTGAAAGGGCGAACACTTAAAACCAGGTGAAAACCCTCCGAACTTTAAAAATGCCCAATTTTTTACCCAAAAACAGGGTCTGGGTAAAAAATTAACCCAATTTTCAAAATCTCCGGATGAAATTACCCCAGGGAACATTTTTGTTCGACTGTGAAAGTGTCGCAGGTAAAAATTGAAAGGGCGAACACATATGATTACATATCAGAAAAAAAAATAGAAACAAAAATAAGTAACACTGTTTTCAGAATAGGTTTTTCGTGTCTACAGCGTATGAAAAGTTGTCCGATAAAAATTTTTTCGCGGCTCCAAGCACAACTTTGGGTGTTCGTTTCGTGTGCACAGGAGCAGGTTTATAGCTTATAGTATGCTCGCTGGAGGCAGCGAGCAAATTTGAAAAAAGCGCGCGAGGGAATATTCAGCCATATAATGCGTGATGCGCTCTCCGCTCGCTGCGCTCGCTCGCGCATCCGCATGATACTTCAATTTTGAGTAAATTTTGTAAGAGTGATACGACCCTTTAAGCAACCCTTAGTGCTTTGAAAAACGCCTTTTTTGGTAGATCACATCCAAACTATTTTTTGAATGAACATTGGTGTTTACTTGATCTACTTTTACAATTGCCGCAAATACTTTTTTTAAATTGATTTACATTTAAGACAGCCGAAGTCGATTTTTCTCAAGTCTACCATAAGCCTCAATGCATCGCTTGTACCTACCCGTCACGACCAAAACCGCCTTCCCGCGCATGTCCGCTGGTTTAGCACGGTACAAAAACCGGTAAGTATGAAAAAAAAACAAAAACAAACCGATCGAATTGAAAAAAACAAAAAAACAACGATTCGACCGCATACAAGCTAATGTTTCACCCGGTCCCAGAGAAGAACCTCCAGTTCCGTGCTGAAATCAATGTTTTTGTGTGTTTTGCTCTGTCATTCGTGTTCAGGTAAATGAATTTCTCTGAAATTTTGCACAAATCTAAGTTGAACTTTTCTGAACAACTGTCTAAAATTTCATTGACTATGGT
Organism: Theristus sp. LFF4_11; assembly: GCA_030248135.1. Lineage (NCBI taxonomy): Eukaryota > Metazoa > Nematoda > Chromadorea > Monhysterida > Xyalidae > Theristus > Theristus sp. LFF4_11. Next base: position 11,803 of record JASANC010001487.1, on the reverse strand, counting down.
TCAACACAACACGAGAAATAACGCGTCAAACACCTACCCACTACTTCTGAAACACCCTGTATGTTAAAACTATACATGTACATCGAAAAAACAACAATTTAACTGCATGCCTGGTTGAAATCAATCAGTTTGACAACACATTACTTTATTCACAGAAAGCGAAAACAATCCACCATCACGATCACTGGTTGAAAAACGCGAAATTTTGATATTCGATCGTAAATCGTGATTGGGTTAAAAGGACTATCACCAGATGAAAATATTGTAAACTAAAAAACAGTGAAAGCGAAAAAAACTGCTGTGTTCACCACGCTCGGTCAATTTCTGTTATTATTTGTTTTTTTCTTTCTCGTTCACTTCGGTATGCATGGCGAAATGATATCTGAACAATATCAATTTAAAACAGAATACGAGAATAACTGCACTTTCACTCACGTGTGCAGTAACAAACAAACTTGTAATTTGGATCATGGAATGCTTTGGACCAGCAAAAATTGTTTTAAAGTTCGTGATCTGTAACTGTCCACATTATTAAAAAAGTATTTTAAAATTTTGTCCGCCCTTCGATACTATCTAGATATTTCCGTACAACAAGTCACAATCTGTACAAAAAAAGCGGAGTGACGTTTTTGTTGTAGCCGTCTAAACGGTATACCTGTTGCTTCGTTTCACAAGTTGGATATTAAATCATGCATGTTGCGACTTTTTAGTGGCATAGTGGGCTGTTATGAGACCATTATTGCGCGAATTTAAATATCTCGCAAAATTGCAGGAATGTTCAGTAACATGAAACTTTCAAATGAATATTGAAAATCAGGCTTTGTTTTTTGTATTTTTAATACGATTTCAGCCAACTGTAGAAACTAGAGCAATACGAGAACAACAATAAAAGTCTGTTTTTGATGATCAGATAAACTACTGGAACAGCTAGAAGATGTTGAACATTTACTCGGTGAAAAATGCCGCTTTGTCTGTTTTGCTGCTGACTTATAGCTGCGCGGTTGTGCGCACAGCAGGTGAATTGTTATTTGGATTTACCGTAAGTCTTGCATATGCATAAGGTTCTTCCCACTTATAAGACCTCCTCCCAAAAGGGGGCGGAGAGTCATACGGCGGGACACCAACAAATTCAAAGTTTTGATTTGGTCAAAATCCCACACCAGTTTATAAGCAAGGTCGGACCCCTTAATAAGGTCTTTTTGTTTTCTTCATTTTTTTTGCTGCGGAACGGCAAACCGTTGGAGACGTTTTTAAAGCGCGAAAAAAGCCAAAAACGCTTGAACAGATTTTATTACTGACTTTTCAGCAGAATAAAATGTTGAAAAAAGTTTAATTCTTCTCCCAGTTCACCAAAAATGTACTTATTTTTAACGCAGAAAATAATCACTGAAAAAAGTCTCATCTTCCTTGAAGATATTGGCGACGAATGTGCGGGTACCACGGCTGACGTTGTTGATGACTGCGTCGGCGGCTCGTGGTGCGAGGACATAATCGAGGTTGCAGCGGCCGCAGCGATTGACTACAGTTGCATGTGTCCGCCCGGCTCTGTGGCGGTTTCAACGACCCAGTGCTCAGGTTAAAACAATATACACGTACAGAGCGTACGGAATGGTCGAGTAAACATGGCAGCTTTTTTCAGGGTGCAAGGAGCGCGCGAAATTTGAACGAAAGAAAAAAAAGTTCAGAAATCTAATTGTATGCCAAATTTTGCGCGGTTTTTTCAAACTAATGGATTCTTCACGCTATTCTGTTCATTCTCTCTTCGTTGCACACATGTTTAGGAATTATGTCGGCATTTGTTGAAAATACAACTCTTAGTCTGCGGCTGATTCCGCCTTGAAAGACTACCTTGTTTATTCGGCCATACGGTACACATGCGACGGTGTGGTGTGGCGGAGCAAACAGGCCGCGGCTGCGTGTTGAATGTTTAAAAGCAAATCGATTTACAAATTAGCAAATTTACAAATGCTAAGCAAATTAGCAAACCGGAACCGACGCGCACAGCATGCGGTTTCTTGAGAATGCAGACGAACCTGCACTCTTTCATCGTGTTTCACATGTTGTTGACATCTGTTGAAAGATGATTAGTTCTAAAGGCCCGTTTATACCTGACGTATGCACACGTACGTCTGTATGAACGGCAGTATGCAATAGCACGGGACCTAAAAAGACGTGCCGTGACGTGCCGTGCCGTGACGTGCCGTGCGTGACGTGCCGTATGCGTATACGTCACGTATAAACGGGCCTTAACACGTCATCCGCACCGTTTTGCGACAGTCAGCACCATTGGTTCAACCACACCGTCGCACGGGCAGCATGGTACAGAGTATTGCTGCCGCGAGACAGTGATTCCACGAAACGAGTTGAGACTAGATTAGCTATGACTTATTTTTTCAAACGTGTCCCACTGAAATGACGTCATGTGCCGCAAAACATGCGCTTGTCGTTCACAAAAACCAGACGTTCCGTTAAGCCGATTTCTTCCCGTAAACAAATGGTGAATGTCGAATCAGTCACACCAAACTGAAATTTTAGTGCCGGTACTTTGACAAACGGGCGTTTTCAAAGCAAATGACGTCATTTTAGTCCGGACACGTTTGAATAACTCCACAATACAAGACTAGAAAGAAGGTCGCGAGATGAGATGTACAGAGGGTGTCGCAGTGGTCGCACACTGTGAAAATGCGTGGTTTTGGTCATAAGTTGTTTCTTATCTCTGGGAAACAGTTTTCGAAAGACATCTGTTTCATGTATGAATATTCCAAAACAAACCAAAAATACAAACGCGCAACAATTTCACAGCATTTCCGGGCAACATGTGCTTCGGCGGCACCCTGTGCCTGCACGGCAGCACGTGCACCAGCACGGACGCCACCAAGGGCACGTGCGAGTGTCCGGCCGGCACCACGCAACTAAACGAGAATCATCGCGCCTGTTTTGGTTTTGATTCTTTGAAAAAAATTCAGTCAATCAATTTCTTCGCTGTTCACGGCTGCCCAGTTCTGACGAGACACCGTTTTTTCTTTTGCAGCTGGCCCCGGTGGCGACTGCTCTGGCGGCGTCACATGCACCGCCGGGAGTGTCTGTGCACTCGGCACTGCGTGCGTTTGCCCGGACGGATGGGTGCCCAGCGGAGGCGTCTGCCTCAGTTAGTGCGTTTGTCACCCTCGTGGCCTGGTGGTAGTGCGTTAGACTGCAGTCTGTGCGCTCGGGGGATCGAGCCCCGCCGAGGGGTATGTAGGCACTTAATGACACAGAAAACTCGATCGGCGCCCTACTCAATGGCGTTCTGTACGCTTCTCTGGGTTAGCCCTGGCTAGAAACATCGCCTAAAAATCACAACAACAACAAAAAAGTTTGTTTTCAGCAGTTCGGGCCGCGGTTCAATTCAAATTTCGCCATTTTAATTCAAAATAGCAACAAAATGCAAAATAATTAAACGACTTCCCCGTTCGTATACTTCATAAAACATATTTCCTCAGTTGATGCCCACAAATTCACGTTGATTTGCTTCGCCAACGATCAACTGGTGATGACACGACCGAATGAAGGACTGCCTGAACACAAGCGAATGGACGAACTGCACACAGGCGAACAAGTATGCTTAAAATAATGCACCGAACAAACTCCGTGATCGATTCCGCTACTGAGTGTATTTTATTTTAAATCGACTTCTGCTTCGGTGTGTTTATTTCAGCCACATATGACTAGCAAAACTGTAGCCACGAGACACCATGAACCTTTGAGTGCGGTGGTGTCGAAATTTGACGTTATGATCGTTATGACGATCAGACGCGAACTCACCGAAATTTTTTTTAATTTCAAACAACAAAAAAATTTTAAAGGTACTGGTTGGCTACGAAAATGACCAACCAATGTACAGCCGGATCGTGTCCTGGTACCATCGAAAAGCTACTGGTTTGAACGAGTACCTCCAGATTGAAACCGAATCAGGCAAAACGTTGAAAATCTCCCGTCAACATCTGCTGCCTCGAATCCACTGCGACCAGGGCCGTGTCACAAAAAAAATTTTTTTTCGATGCAGCACAAGGTTTGAAAACTTGTCAGCTGCTTGCTGTATTGAATTGTCACACAATTCTACAATTCTGCAATGCATGACAGGCTAGTTCGAGGTGTGATCCGATTTCGGCTAAAATTCAACGGTTTCAGCTGCAAAAAAAGAGCACAACAAAAATGTCCTTAAAAACAATTTCGACGACTAAACGGGGCTGGTTTTTGACACAATCAAATATTTGTTGTTTTGTTTGCTGTCGTGGGACGCTGCGCACACTTTTGGTAGGGGGTTCTCATAAATGGTTGAGGCCCGAAATGAACCCTTAACGGTATTTTTGTGACACGAGAAAGCTGTTGAATGAAAAAGCAGCGATGGAGGCATCGGAGTTTGCAGCGAAGGCTCGCGTTGGTGACTGTCTGATCACGGAGCAACGTGGAGGAATGCGAAAGGACAAAATCGTTAAGGTAAGAAACCTACTGTAACTCTCATTGACTTTCATGGCTTGCTTGTCTGTTACTCGTAAAAGTAATTACGTACAATGTACATATTTTACATTCATATCAGATTAATCTTGAAAAGATCTTTTTTTCTGCATTTTCTATTAGTCGCTCGAAAGGTTTTTGGTTTACTTGTTAGAAATGACGACAATCTTAACGGGGGGGGGGGACAAATGAGTAAACGTGTTCCGGTGATGTTGGTATTGGTTGGTAATGTGCCTTGTGGCTGCTTAACAGTTGAAATATCTGAATTCAAAACAACAAAGCACGGATTCAGATAATCTGCAGACCCAGTTTTCCATCATCAGGTCACCAGTGTACAGAGCGCCGGTGCGTTTGCGCCCGTCACAGAGGCTGGTCACATCATGGTCAACGGGGTACAGGTTATTCAATTCATTATGTTTTTTTGAAAGTTCTGCCACTCTTATAAAATGATCAAACGTACTGTATGCATACGTCATACTGTAGCGACTGTCGTAGCGAGTATGTATACAGGGTGATAACGTCGATTTTTTTAAACTCTTCGATTTCGCAAGTGCATTAGTACGGTCTGAATATGAAATTTGTACTGCTTGGTACTTACAGTACAATGTACAGTCACTTTGCCAAATTTGCCAAAAGTAACTGGTTGAAATTTCAACCAAAATGCTCAAAAACTATTGGTACAAAGTTGGCAACACAAACGATTGACCGTGGAGTGCACGGCAAATTGAGGTTTCGGATTATTTGCTTTCACAAAATTCTCTGGGTTTACTTTTTGAACTGAAATGGCATATCAATGATTTACTTGTGCAGGTGTCCTGCTACGCAGCAGTTGAGTCGCATCGTCTGCAGCAACTAATAGCACAAATGCTACCATTGGCAGAGTTTAGCTTGGAAAACGAGGGAAACAACCCCGAAGTACCGCGCCTCCTGAAATCACTGTTCATGATGAACGAAGCTCTGTCCTTCCGTTAGTCAATAAAAATTGTTCAGTCCTGCAATTCGGTGATAAACCACTTTTTTGTTTAGTCTTTTTATCGATACGCTCACGTTCAATTTTTCCTTTGCTTAACGCTATCCGCTGTGTTCGTCGCGGCGTAACGGATCAAAAAGTTGTTCAAAACGTTTTTTAATTGCAAGTAGAAATGCTAAATGGCGGGAAATAATATTCCGTCAAATAAAGAACAACCATCAAAACACCAGCTGGTTATCTTTGAAAACACTTCTCATTCTATTTGTTTTCTTTTAAGATATATTATTTTAAGTATTATAATGAATGCAATATGAGCAGCCCGGTATACAGACAGAGCTATAGGCCTACTATCGTCGCGACCCTGCTTGCGACACTTGGCCTAGGCCATGTGACCTGTTACCCGTTCGAAACAGTACCGAAGATGAGGGGGGCTACCCCTACCAAAGATTGGGCGACAGTAGTCCCAGATGTCTGATAGTGTATTTTCCCACGCTCTTATGTTTTGGCCTAGCGATGTACAGGGTGTGCATAAGAGCGCATGAGTTTATACTTAGTACAATATTTGTACTTATTGTATAGTAATATGAAATTGATTCTTTTTACTGATCGGCACTGACAACTTGTGACTTTGACGTTTTACGACTGCCACTAAATTTATGCATGATTGTCAGTGGGACTGCTATTTTTGGACCAACGCCAATGCGCCAAAAGGCAAACACGATTAACGCATGCACGTGAAGCATTTTATGGCAATGGGGGTGGCCCTGAAGAGGCATGCCAGCTGGTTGGTTGGTTGCGCCAGTGATAGAAGCCGGTCGTCGCGGTTCTGATTTTGTTCAATGTTGGCGTCGACCAGACGGCGCAGTTTGAGGTTGATGAAGTAGTCGTCATCTAAGATGCGGGCGATTGCTGGCTCAACGGTGTTTTTGAACTCTTGCAGTCTGTGATGAACGTTGCTAGGTCGGGATGCTGGCGGCTGGAGGAGACGGTTGTGCCAACCTTAGATTTTTGTAAAGAATAGAATGCACAGACATGGCAGCGTCGTGGATCATGATGACGGTTGAGTAGAAGACGCGATGAGATGAGATGTGCAGAGCGAAATCAGTTGATCAACAGAAGACAAATAACAGAATGAAGACCAACATAATGGAATTTCCATTGTCGTCACGACTCGCACGTTGTGTCTGGTATTCTGATGACGTACATGGCGTCTTTTTGGGGGGTTGTGTTTTTTTGGCGCGTTGGCGACAGTCCAATAAAATGCTAAGCTGACTAGTCAGATCATATTAAAAGCACAATTGTATCGAAGGATATTTTATTGGCGCGTTGGCGATGGTCCAAGCAGCCACTCACGATAAAAAAATATTTTTGCAGAAAGAACAATCATGCAACTTTTAGCACCAGCTTTGTGAAATACAAAACAACAGCTGGCTGTATTAGAAACGCTTCTCATTCTATTTCTTTTCTCTTAAAATAATATTCTAAGTGTTATAATGAATGCAATAAGAGCAGCCCGGTATACAGACAGATCTAGGACTACTGTCGTTGCGACCCTCACGACACTTGGCCTAGGCCATGTGACCTGTTACCCTACCAAAAAGATGATTCGCACTACAAATCAATTTGTGTCACCACAAAACAGCGAGAAGGGCCCGTCGCACTCCCGTGTACATTGTAGATGCTGAGTACCCGTCAACGTACGTCACTGAGGTTTCTCCATGAATGGTAATATGCATCAACACAAGACCGACCGTGCCATGCCGTGCCGTACACGCATACGTCAGTATGAACGGCCCTTAAATTGGGAGCGCCCAACAATTATACACCGACAGAAAATCTTGTGATGCTGAACAATCAACAGGTGTTCTTTTGTTTCTTCGAACATAAAAGGTACAACGCATGGTACAACAGCAGACACACACAAACAACGAAAAAGTGCGACCCGAAAACGTTCAGATACACAACTAGGTATCTTTATTATAGAGTCACTAAAAAACAGATAATCTGGATCAGATCAAAGATAAACGAAAAAAACACTATCAACGTTCAGTACAATCAAAATATACGCACATTAGGCCCACAAACGTCCATTCAAACATTTTCAACTGCTGGTATTATGCGCAAGCAGATTTGTTTTGGTCACGTGGCCTAAAGATGGCTTAAAGTTTTCAAAATTTCCAGGCCAGTGACGAAATAACCAATTAAAAGCAAAATTTCACTCATTGTGCGCCAGTCTATCTTTGACGTACGTCAGTGTCACGGGATTCATACGCTGCTCATGTACGATGGAAAGTCCAAAACACGAATCGAGTTACTGGGTGTTGCAAAAAAAACTGTAATGGACAAAGAACGGTTTGTTATCGAAATTTCAAATTCTAAATTCTGTTCTATACAAGGCAATGAAAAAATACGTCAACAGGGAAAACGCTGGTATTCAAAACCCCTAACTCTGGTTGTACCTGAAACTTTGAATCGCTGCGCTGTATTGTCAATTTTTTGGGGTCTGCGGCTCAATGAATTTGGCAGACGTGGAAAGGAAACTCCTTTCAATCTTTGTGAAACAATTCAAAATATCCTCAGTGGCCCTAAATGGCCTATTTAGGGGGCTCAGATCACTTTGCCAATTTTGAATTTCCGCTTCATCCATGAAACAATTCTCTGTGCGCATTGAAAAAATTCCAGGTTGATTTCAGCTGATATCGAGATCGTGTAGAACAAAATTTCTGTCCTTTTACAATGCGAAGATGGTCACCAGTGCTCGTAACAACATCTTTTGGACTGTTGATGTTGTTCTGGTGTTTCGTTGAAGAACAACAATATGGTGTGGTACAACTGTTCAATGAACAGAGCAAAATGGTGAGCTTCTTTGATCATGAACAAAAGTCATATGTTCTCAATTATGTTTCGCAATGTTGGTGCACACATTGCTCAACCGGATGTAGCGATCTGCTTTGTCTTTACAGTTCATAGTGGTGTTTTGCAGACAATGAACAGAAATGAGCAGTTTGTTTTGACATTTGCAGAAGCGCCCGTCCACAACTCAGATTCCATCAGTGCCTGTCGATGCAACACCAACAAATAATGAATCAACTGTGGTGCTTTCATCTACTTTCATCAACGACAATCAACAAGAGACATTCGCAAGGATGGACGACGACGACATTGTGCAACGTTTTGTGTACCACGCTGTGCACAAAACCGGCAGCAAACCCATACGCACTCTTTTGCACGAGAATCTCTGCTTCAAATTCAATTTGGTGTTGTTTTAGCGCGAACTATTTCAATGAAGATTTACGTACGTGTGTATATTGTGGATTTATTCAAACGTGTCCGGACTAACGTGACGTCATTTTATTTAAAAACGCCCGTTTGTCAAAGTACAGGCACTAAAATTTCAGTTTGGTGTGACTGATTCGACATTCACCATTTGTTTACGGGAAGAAATCAGCTAAACGGATAGTCTGGTTTGCTGTGAACGACAAGCGCATGTTTTGTGGCACATGACGTCATTTCAGTGGGACACGTTTAAAAAAATAGGCCATACCTATACGCCCCAGCAAAGTTTTTTTTGAAACAGTCGTTTCTCGTGCGCAGGCTGCTTGCTCTTCTCAGAGGTTTCCGTTTGTAAAAAAACGGATGTTTACAACGGTTCAGGATATTAGGATTTTACACATTATCAAAGGCTTAAGTGGCATTCATGAAGCAGTATTTAGTGACGCGTAGCTGTGTTAAAACATAGCTACGTGGTCACTAAATACTGCTTCATGAATGCCCCTTTAGCTTAAACAGACATTTTGGCTGCCACCACAATATTAACGGGGTAGTTCGAGCTATTAGAACACTGAAACCAAGACCTGCCTTGACGACAGTGCATGTCACGTTGAAAACAGTCGTTTCCATCACTGTCACTCACAGCTGCCTGATAGAAAATGGCAAAACGTTTTGTTCGGAGATTACACCGTGTGGAACATGGAAAATGGCTGCTGCTTGCCAATAATTCAGCATCTCAAAAATGGTTCAGATATGCCTTTGTTTTGTCTGACCAGTCTCACGAACCATTACTATTTATTTTTCTAGTTTTATAGGTGTCAATAAACGTAAAGATTGTTGGCTTAAACCTGTCACTTTTTTTCACAGAATAAGAACGTGCGAAACTGTAAGAGGAACGAATGTATCGTGTTTGAATTGAAATCAAACACCCCAGTTGTAGCAAAATATTTTTCAAAGTTGCAGCAAAGTTCTTGCAACTACAATCCTGTTTTTTTTTCTTCTTTCGCGATCTCTGTATTCTGCACAAAAGTGACAGGTTTAAGTAAACATACTATAGTTTCATGTCAGGAAAAACGGTTGATGGATTGGTGGCGCATTTTCCCTTGAATTTCAAAGAAAATCGTCAGTTTTTGAAGAACAACTTTCGGGCTCACTTTCGATTCACGTTCATCCGCGATCCGGTGCTGCAATTTATATCACACTACGGTCAAACGTCACAAATACAGTTAAGATCGAAGCATGGATCATTTTAAGGAAGTGTCGTTTCGTTTTCGCGACTCAATGCGCGCATTAACAGTTTTTTTTAGCATGGCGTCCTTTGATATAAGCGGCACTCATGAAGCAGTATTTAGTATTTAGTGACGCTGTAGCTGTGTTAAAATATACATAGCTACTCGGTCACTAAATACTGCTTCATGAATGCCCCTGGAACATTTTCGTTGCAGTGGTGATGGTACAGCTTACGCGGGCATGTCCATGGAAAATATCAAACTTGAGTCGTGGCCTTCATTGACTGAGGTTCGTTTCTATAAAAATTGTGCTTCTTGGTAAGAGTGGACAAAAAATGGACAAAAAATTATGTTGAATTATTTCTCATCTTGTTTACCTTTGTTTTTGTTGCAATGTTTTTGAGAGGTTCTTTCTTAATTATTGTTTTATCTACAAGCAACAGAAACAGAAACACAACCGGATAAAGTGCAAAAATGCAAGAAAAAATAAAAAGGGGTATGACCTATTTTTTCAAACGTGTCCCACTGAAATGACGTCATGTGCCGCCAAACATGCGCTTGCCGGTCACAGCAAACCAGATTTTCCGTTTAGCCGATTTCGTCCCGTAAACAAATGGTGATTGCCGAATCAGTCACACCAAACTGACATTTTAGTGCCTGTACTTTGACAAACGAGCGTTTTTATAGCAAATGACGTCATTTTAGTCCGGATACGTTTGAATAAATCCACAATAGTGAAATGCATAATTACGACGTTTTCTCTTTTCAGGTAATCGACCTTTGCTGGCGCGTCACTGTTGGTCGACAGTCACTCGGTGCATTGAACACACAGCAGCAGCGCATGTTTTCAGTCATGTCAAATCATCAGTCTGTCTATCTGGGCTGGAACAGATGCGTAAACCTGAAGAACAAACGGCGAAACCGGACTGGTAAAACAAAAGGATATCAGAGTTATTTTCAAAAATGTACTAACAGTGTATCATTACATTGTTATTTGGTTCACACTTGTGTACGTGGCGATTTTGCGGGATGGATTGTCAAAAATACCGGTACATCTATTACTACTAAATTTACAATTTGTCTGTCTGTCTGTCTGTCTGTCCGTCACACTTTTGAATTGGCGCCCATTTTTTGTTATTTTTGGTATTTTTGCTATTTAAGAAAGCTTCACATCAATCTCAATCTCAATCTATTTTTAATATCACTTAAAGTTGATTACACAAAACGCCACTCTTCACAGTTGAAAGTCATCATGATACCACGGTTTTCAAATTGATATTCCATGATTATGAGCGATAATTTCAACGCAACGCACGATGGTCACATGGCAATTGTTGCTGCTAAAACTTGACGAGCGACTGCGAAAGATGTAACAAAACCGTCTTTGAAAAAAGTTAGTTTTTTTAATTGGGTCGCAATGGTATTTACCAGTCATTTTCACTTTGCAAAAGGCTTGGGTTATGTTAGGGTAAACGGGTAAAAAGAACCAATGACTGTAAAACGAGACTTAAAAACGTCACTTTATTGTTTCTTCTATTCATTTTCATTTTACAAAAAGGCTTGGCTTATGTTAGGGTAAACGGGTAAAACAAGCATTAGCTTTTTAAAACGGGTACTTGAAAAAAATGTTTAATTTTATATTTTTATTCAATTTTACTTAACTTACAAAAAGGATTGACTTAGGTTAGGGTGAACGTGTAAAAATAGCAAAATCATAAACTTCGCATTTTCACTTTACAAAAAAGGCTTGGCTTAGGTAGACGGGTAAAAGAAGCATTAGCTTTTATAACGGGTAATTAAAAAAATCGTTAATTTTTATGTTTTTTATTCAATCTTA
>JASANC010001486.1:0-10523 GCA_030248135.1 Theristus sp. LFF4_11 | reverse complement strand
CCGAACGTCGGGCTCACCACAAACGATGAGCCGAAGTAGAGAGTTAACTTTAATGTCGATCTCAGAACTGACTCCCCATGTACAAGAAATATCACAGTTATATAGGCGAGAACTAACATAATTAGTGAGTAAATTACCTAATTATAAATGATAAATACGCATAATTAGATCACATTATCTTTAGGGATGTTGTGGGGACAAGAGGGCGCGGGTCATGGCCCGCACAACATTCGGGTCGGGCCTGCGGGTCTTGGTCTGACTCGCACAGTTTTTTTTGACCTGGACCGCTTCCTCCAGGGCTCCACGCTCGACCCGCATAAAAAATTAGCTCTGGCCCGTCCCGCAGACCCGACCGGTACCGAAGATAACGGACATTTTTAATAGGGGGTACCTACCCGTAGGAGGAGGGGGGTGCCAAAAAAATTGGTGGGGAGGGGCAGGGGGTAAGTGGGACTTCTCCACCCGGTCGCCTGCTAGGGAGGGTGCACCGGATGCTAATCGGTTTATGGGGGGGGGTAAAAAAGGCTTTCCTGACCCGCCCCGCAGGCCCGACCCGCACAGAAAAAATAGGCCCCCCGCAGGCCCGACCCTCGAAACACGCTGTACCTTTCATAATAGCCGGCGGTCGACAATTGAATTCGCACGTTTTTCCAAACGTCGTCCCGTTCGGACAAAACACACGACCGTGCACGATCCTGGGAAGGCCGCAGTCGATTGGCTCGCAGATCAGTTGCTGAAGGTTTTTTGTGAGTGATCGAGTTGTTTTTCTGATCTTCTGGTGAATAATGAAAACGTTGAAAAGTTTTCATGGACGACTGAAAACAAGTTGATTTGAACCTGATAAAAACAAACAATACGTTGAAAAAAGCGCGTTTCTCGACAGATTTCTTTTTCAGGGACAGCAGAACAGCGCGCTCGTTCATTTGGAATATCCAGGCGCGTTGAATCAAGTTCAAAATACATATTGTACTTCAAATCAATTGCTCAAAAAAGCTGTGTCGTTTAATACCGGTAATATAAGCCAGCTGGAGTCCAGCCAGCACACTGTTTTGTTGGTCAGAAATCACGTTCAAGTTCTTGTCTGACAAAAATATTTTGCCAGCAAAACTATACCTGCGGTATCCATCGTCCATTGTAGCAGAACGCCTTCGTCGCCCGTCTCGGCTGCTCATTGGTGTATTCGAGCAAATGTGCATCCGTTGATTTGGTTTGGTTGCGATCGCCGACATTCACCACGAACCGTAGCGCGCGGCCGTCATGAGCGTGCAGAATTCGGAAACCGTCCAAACAAACGATACTGCACCAATCGCCGTTGCCTTGCCCGCTGCAGTTCACCTTGAAATATGATTAACGGCGCATTCATGTTGCAGTATTTGCAAAACAAAGCTGCGCGGGCACTAAATACTGCAACATGAATGCGCCTTAACACTGAAACGGTCCTGTTGTTCTTCAGTTGGCAGTGGTAATAACGTGTGTTTGAACTGAAAATCGATATGAAAATCTACTTTTCAAAATTGGAATCGCAATCGCAAAAACTGGAAAAATCAGCGCCTTCAAAAAAAAATCACACCTTGCCATCGACGACGCTGAAGATCGGACATGCCGGCTGCGTACACTCGCTACGCACGCACAGTCCCGTCTGCGGTTGATAAAGCATCTGCTGACGGGCGCATCGGTCGATTGTGCTCGGATCGAACAGACGCCACGACCGCAGACGCACGCCGGCAATCGCCACGCCACGGTCGGGCAGACGAAGACGAAGCTCACGACTGAGTTTGATATTTGCGTACAAGCTCTGGGTGTGCATTATCATCGTCAACGCGATTCACACCGCAGTTGATTGATATTACAATTTATTTGGAACGTTACAAACAATCGGCCAATCGGTCTACCGACCAAATCGACCAACCAACCGATCGCCGGTCTAACACGCCGATTAACCCTACCAACCGACGGCCGATCGATCGACCGATTGCTTGAGCTACAGACTGGCCGACTGTTCGATTGGCCAACGAGCCAACCGACTGTCGCTTTACCGATCGACCAATAACCAATCAACCGATTGCTTGAGCTATACCGACCGACAAATAGCTAGACCGGCCAACCGAACAACCGACCAACTGACCAACTGATTGCTTGACCTATTGTAGAATGTGACCAATCGGCAGACCGGCCGAGCGAGCAATCGACCGACTAACCAATCGGCAGATCGACCGACCGATAGGCAGGTCGACTGAACCTGCCGACTGGCCGTCTCTGATACTCTGATTGATCGACTGACGAATATCACCTGTACATCACTGATCGACCAGCGCTCAGATCGACCAAAACAGGAAATTCCAACGGTCCAGCAGAACTGCATTTCACTGATATCGTCTCTGCACCTTGGAAGTTGTAAAAGTAATTTAGTACATGTATGCTTTGACGTGTTTGACAAGACCAGAGCGTTGTTGCATCAGCACACAGCAACCTAATCTTTGCAATCTTTCTTTTGATAAGGAAGCCAGAGGCGACTAATAGATAAATGAGTTTCAAAATAGCCATTCCTTTATATAAATGCAAAAAAATTCAAAAACATTCTGAGGCCACTATGAGGAAAACTTTCAAACGGTTGACAAATAATTTTCTATAGCACCACTCACTGCGCACTGCATGTGACTGATTGAATTGATCAACCAACAGTAAATGCAGTCGTTTTGGACTGCTGCTGTAATCGTGGTAACCGTCCGATGTTAGATGTACCAAAATGGCCGTCGGTAAAACGGGCCGCTCAAAATACAATCGAACCGTTGACTCGTACATTTCCACAGAGGCGCATGGCCGCCAACCCGACATGAAGTTGATGCCGTCTTTGCAGTGCTGAATTTTGAAAAAATTTCCAAAATTGCAAAGTGGAAAGTTGGAAAGTTTGAAAGTTGGTCACAGTTCGAAAGGTTCAAATCAAACTCACGTTTTGATGGGCTGCAATGGCCGAACCAAAGAAAACCACACTCAGCTTTTAAACTCAGGGCACTCACGAGTTCGTTTGGTGCCGGCGGCCCATGCAACGAACTCAGTGGACAGTAGTCGACAGAGCACGCGACGGAACTCCCCCGCCGGACTTCCTCTTGTCCATCGGCGCATTTGTCGAACGTCGCCGATCGCACCCACTGATCGTCGAAACCTTCCGGCGTGTAATGGCCGCAGTCGTCGACGCTGCTCGCACGTTCAAACGCCTCGCACGCTCCGTCGCCGGCGAATATGTAGCACTGGCTTGGTTCGTCTGTGTAGTTCCATGCAAATCAATTCAGCTCCGTTCAGTTCCAGTTTTGTCTTGTTTAGACACTGAAGTGCAGCATGGAGAAAATGCAAAAGTAACAGAACAAATGCAGTTGGGTGCATTGCCCAAAACAATCAAAAAACAAACAAACAATCAATCACTCAATCAATCAATCAACCCAGTCAATGAAATACACGTACCGATACAATTGAATCCAGGCTCCACCAAGCAATCAGTGTCGCACCCATCCCCATCCAGCGTATTGCCGTCATCACACGCTTCGTCTACGGTGACCTGCGTGTATGCACTGATCTATTTTCAGAGTATTTTTTACATCAAAACAATATACGCCAAAAATCAGCCAAACCAATGCATCGCCACAGATTGTCGCATTCGTATTTAGCATCAGCGTCGGCGACGCAGGTCCAACAACGTCGTTCTCACTGCTGTTTGCACCAACTTGTAAATTTTCCACGTAATACCGGTATTCCGTGTTTGGATAGATGTCGCTGATGAATAAAAAGTAAAGCAGATAAGACGTGTCCATACATGAGTCACTAATGGTGCATTCATGAATCCAGTATTTAGTGACCGCGTGTTTTAACCACAGCTCCGCGTCACTATATCCTGCTTCATGAATGCCGCTTAAGTTATTGATTGATGATTCGATTCAAACTACAATCAACAACGCTTCTGACCGGTCTGCGAAATATTCCTCAGCAACGTCCACAAACGAAACGTTTTCATTGCTGTCGAAATTGAACGGCGGCTCTCGATGGAATCGATACTGCGTACGACCAGTGCAGCGAAGGCATTCAGGACGATTCGAGGGCGATATGAACTCGACCGCATCGATGCTGACGAACTGATTCGTGACACGGATTTCCAGCTATAGTATGACCGAATAAATTAGGCAGTCTCTTGTCTTCTCCAATTGCAGACTATGTAGGAGTTGCCTTTCTCAATAATCCTTTCTCAACAAGATTTTCGCCAATCTAGTGCGCAGGGAGAAGAAAAGACAGAATAGCACGAAGAATCAATTAGTTTAAAAAAACACGTCAAATTTAACACACATTTGGGTGTCTGAAAGTTCTTTTTTTCCTTTCATTCAAATTTGGCGCCCTCCTTGAACCCTGAGAAAAGCTGTCATGTTTAAGCGGCAATATCGTATGTGAAAATGAGCGACAACAATTGAAGAAAATCTGGTCAACGTTTCATGGTTGAAACTGTATCATGGGTTGTTTTTCAATGGTCCAGGAGAAAAGAATATGGAGGGGACGTGACATCATAAAATTTACTGGTTTATGAATACTCCGTCAAAAGAAAGTGCACATTTAGTGCCATTTTGTTTAAGCTTGTACGTTTATTTTGTCCCATCAGAGTGCCAAAAATACGCTCGAAAAAAATGTGCAATATCAAAATAAAAAAATACTCGAACAACCGTCTGAATCGGCCGATGCTCTTCGATGCGCACAGTGTACGGCATGTCGCAGAAAGTCGTCACCGGCAGCGCCAAATCTATCGGTGCGATCGAGCGATTCAGAAAATGCAACCTCAGCAGTTCAATGCTTTCGCCGGCGTTCCACGAAATCCAGATCGCGAGACGTTCCAGCGGCAACGCCAGTTCGGGCGCGACGAACAAGACGCAAGGCGACGAGTGGCTGGATTGAGAATGGTCGACGATTGGCGCGTTCAAAGGTTGATTCGCCTTCGACTCGTCGTCGCACGACTCTTCCGGCAGCCACGCCTTCGTGCTCGCCTGGCAACTTTCAGCGTCTGGTGCGCCTGATGTACGTTTTTTTTTGAAAATTGTTCACTAGGCTTCGCTCAATATCATTCATTCACTGAGAACGACTACTACACAAATTTGCTTCTGAACAAAACCGACACACATTTGTATTGCGATTGTGTTCAGTTTAGCTATTAAAATTTCTAAAATATAATCAAATTTGTTCAGTAAATTCTTCAGTAAACGTTCTCGGTGTTCAGTTCATTTTTTTCTGAAAAAAGTTTTAGATGATCTTCACATGAGGTATACGTACATTACCGTAAAGTCTTGCATATAAGGTTCCTCCCACTTATAAGACCCCCACCCAAAAATGGGCGGAGTGTCACACGGCGGGAAGCCAAAAAAATTAAAATCATGCGGATGCGCGAGCGAGCGCAGCGAGCGGAGAGCGCATCACGCATAATATGAGCCGTTATCCCCTCGCGCGCTTTTTTTCAAATTTGCTCGCTGCCTCCAGTGAGCATAGTATAAGCCACAAACTTGGTTCTATGCACACGAAACGAACACCCAAAGTTGTGCTTGGAGCCGCGAAAAAATTTTTATCGGACAAATTTTCATACGTTGTAGACACGAAAAACCTATTCTGAAATTTATGTTACTTATTTTTGTTTCTATTTTTTTTTCTGGTATGTAATCATACCGTATTACCTCTATTAAACCCCCCCCAAAATTAAACCCCCCCCCCCCAAAAATAAACCCCCACCCCCTTGACAAGTTTCCAAATAATCCCCCCCCCCAAAAATAAACCCCCATGGGGGTTTATTAGAAACCTGTTTGAAACACATACCTAGCGAATTCAGTGGCTGAATGCAGTGACATTGGTGAAATTGTGCTACCAAAGGCCCCAAAGGGATGAGTTAGTGGTAATTTCATTACAAAAGGCTGTTACATAAGGAAATCTCTGTGAAAAGTAGAAGTTTCTGCGACTTCCTTCCTGCCATGGAAGGTATTTTTGCCATTTTGCCCACCCCTAAAAATGGTTTCCAAATAAACCCCCCCCCAAAATAACCCCCCCCAAAATAAACCCCCACCCCCAGAAGTCGCTGAAGAAATAAACCCCCATGGGGGTTTATTAGAGGTAATACGGTATGTGTTCGCCCTTTCAATTTTTACCTGCGACACTTTCACAGTCAAACAAAAATGTTTCCTGGGGTAATTCCACCTGGAGATTTTGAAAATTGGGTTAATTTTTTGCCCCGACCCACTTTTTGGGTAAAAAATGGGCATTTTTAAAAAATCGAAGGGTTTTTACCTGTTTTCAAGTGTTCGCCCTTTCAATTTTTAGCTGGGACACTTTCACAGTTGAACAAAAATGTTTCCTAGGGTAATTTCATCCGTAGATTCTGAAAATTTGGTTTATTTTTTCCCCGGGCATTTTTTTGAGTCAAAATTGTGCATTTTTTGAAAGTTCGTAGCATTTTGACTGGGTATTAGTTTTTCACTCTTACAAATTTTGTCTGAGCTACGAAAAATAATAGGAAAAAATCTAGTCCGTTGGAATTCAATGCGCTGATCACGGATTTTAGGTTAGTTTTCTTACGTGAGCAATTCTAGGTACTGAATCGTGACGATTTCGGGCGAATCGGACGTGAAAATTGGCGAAATCGGTCCAGAAATGAAAAACAAGAAAAGGGTGTTTTCCAGGGTAATTCAATGCGCTGATCACGAATTTTGGGTTAGTTTACTTACGTGAGCAACTCTAGATGCTGAATCGTGACGATTTCGGGCGAATCGACCGTGGAAATTGGCGAAATCGGTCCAGAAATGAAAAACAGGAACACTGTGTTTTCCAGGGTAATTCAATGCGCTGATCACGGATTTTGGGTTAGTTTTCTTACGTGAGCAACTCTAGATGCTGAAACGTGACGATTTCGGGCGAATCGGCCGTGGAAGTTGGCGAAATCGGTCCAGAAACGAAAAGCAAGAAAAGGGTGTTTTCCAGGGTAATTCAATGCGCTGATCACGGATTTGGGGTTAGTTTTTTTATGTGAGCAACTCTAGATACTGAATCGTGACGATTTCGGGCGAATCGGCCGTGGAAATTGGCAAAATCGGTCCAGAAACGAAAAACAAGAAAAGGGTGTTTTCCAGGGTAATTCAATGCGCTGATCACGGATTTTGGGTTAGTTTTTTTTAAGTGAGCAACTCTAGATACTGAATCGTGACGATTTCGGGCGAATCGGTCGTGGAAATTGGCGAAATCGGTCCAGAAATGAAAAACAAAAAAACGGTGTTTTCCAGGGTAATTTAATGCGCTGATCACGGATTTTGGATTAGTTTTTTATGTGAGCAATTCTAGGTACTGAATCGTGACGATTTCGGGTGAATCGGCCGTAGAAATTGGCGAAATCGGTCCAGAAACGAAAAACAAGAAAAGGGTATTTTCCAGGGTAATTCAATGCGCTGATCACGGATTTTGGGTTAGTTTTTTATGTGAGCAACTCTAGATACTGAATCGTGACGATTTCGGGTGAATCGGCCGTGGAAATTGGCGAAATCGGTCCAGAAATGAAAAACAAAAAAAACGGTGTTTTCCAGGGTAATTTAATGCGCTGATCACGGATTTTGGATTAGTTTTTTTATGTGAGCAATTCTAGGTACTGAATCGTGACGATTTCGGGCGAATCGGTCGTGGAAATTGGCGAAATCGGTCCAGAAATCAAAAACAAAAAACGGTGTTTTCCATAGTAATTCAATGCGCTGATCACGAATTTTGGGTTAGTTTTCTTACGTGAGCAATTCTAGACGCTGAATCATGACGATTTCGGGCGAATCGGCCGTGGAAATTGGCGAAATCGGTCCAGAAATGAAAAACGAGAAAACGGTTTTCCAGGGTAATTCAATGTGCTGATCACGGATTTTGGGTTAGTTTTCTTGTACGAGCAACTCTAGATACTGAATCGTGACGATTTATGGCGAATTGGTCGTTGAATTTAGCGAAACCGGCCCAGAAATGAAAAACAAGAAAACGGTGTTTTCCATGGTAATTCATTACGCCGATCACGGCTTTTGGGTCAGTTTTTCTTTTGTGAGCGATTCTAGGTACTGAATCGTGACGATTTCGGGCGAATCGGCCGTGGAAGTTGGCGAAATTGGTCCAGGAACGAAAAACAAGAAAAGGGTGTTTTCCAGGGTAATTCAATCCGCTGATCACGAATTTTGGGTTAGTTTTCTTACGTGAGCAACTCTAGATACTGAATCGTGACGATTTCGGGCGAATCGGCCGTGGAAATTGGCGAAATCGGTCCAGAAATGAAAAACGAGAAAACGATTTTTCCAGGGTAATTCATTGTGCTGATCACGGCTTTTGGGTCAGTTTTTCTTTTGTGAGCGATTCTAGGTACTGAATCGTGACGATTTTGGGGAATCGGCCGTAGAAATGGCATAGGAGAAATCGGCCTAAAAACGAAAAATAAAAAACCTGAGTTGTCCGGGGTTTAGAAGAATATGTGACCAACGAATTGTGATTTTGGTCCGACCTTCGGGGCTTATGTAAAAGTCAGAATATTATCTAAAAATGCGGGAGACGCATATAAAAGGAGGAATATGGCCTTGTGTAAGCAGTGAAAGACTTGGCTCTACAACGCTTTTCAAGTCTTTGATGTGGTACACACGGATACAAGTACATAAGAGTCATATTTTTGCGCCGTTTATTCTTTATTTCGGTTGCACATGGCAACCCTCGTACATGAATGTAGACAAATGAAACTTTCACATTTGCTTTATTTCTAGCATTTAGCGACCACTAAACCACTAAAATAACGATCAGACTTTAGATCGCTGACACTGATTTGCACAAAGTGTATCGCAGAGGCATTGGGGAACGCAAGGTCTTCTTCTGTGGCAAAGGCAATGACTCACCGGTATATCCTGTCACAAGAGTTTGGTAAAAAGGGTGAAAATCAACGGAAAAGACAACACTTTTTGCACTGGTGCTGCTGTGTGCACAGCGGTGCGTATCAAATATGTTAGCAACAACGATAAAGCTACATGCAGCAATGTTTTGCAATCTCTGATGTTTTTGTTTTTGCACAGAATTTACAGAATTTCGCACATGGTGTGATTTTAGACTAAACTGAAGAGAACAATTGAAAAATAACTTCAAAGTTTTTACGCTTTTCAGCAAGCTTTTAAACAACAAACGCGGCGCAAAAATATAACTCTTATGTACTTGTATCCGTGTGTACCACATCAAAGACTTGAAAAGCGTTGTAGAGCCAAGTATTTCACTGCTTACACAAGGCCATATTCCTCCTTTTATATGCGTCTCCCGCATTTTTAGATAATTTTGACATGGTCGAAATCCTACCCAGTTTATAAGGCCCGGAATTCCTAATGTTCGGTTTATAAGACCTCCTCCCACTTATAAGGTTGTCACACGAAATTCCACTTTTTTCAGAAATTTTTGATTTTCAAATTTATATAAGGAGACCTTATATGCAAGACTTTACGGTATCTCGCACCATTGGCTGATGCGTGCAATCTGTGCAGGCATTTGTGGGAAGGCGGAGTTCTCCTGCATAATGCATGCATCAACTGCACGTTTCTGCAACCCAACCAATCATCTAGTTGTATGTATTAGCCAGATGGATTCTATCTATTGTATGCTTGATCAGGACAAAGCTGATAACCAGGTATGGAGCAAAATCAATAATGATTCGATGTTGATAAAACGTTAAGATTTATTGATTCAACCAAACACACATTATCTGTTAGCAAACTGCACACACGGAGAGTCAGAATAAGAAACGTGCGAACAGAATGGTACAAACAAACAATGAAAACTGAAAAAAACAAAAGCAGTCGAAGTTGCAAAACCATGTTATCCCAGTCATCCGACCACAAAAGACCGCTCCAAAGTTCAAACTCGATTTCAATAGCTTTTCAGTCAACAGAAAGAAACAACGAAAAGATTATGATGGCCCGTTATTCGCCGACAGCAGGTGCCAGGTACAGAACGGCCACAACGAACGCCAGAGCACCGGTGCAACACACGGACACGACCATTCCGAGCTGATTACGGCCGATGAACGTGTTCGCCGCCGAGAACAACGGATGATTCTTGACGTCGTCACAGTTGCCGTCGCGATCGCAGATGCCCCTCGTAAAGTTACAGTCGCTGCCGTACGGACGAATCAGGTGTGATGCGTTCTCGCGATTGTACACAGACTCGCATCGGTGCGTCATGTTCAGGTTCGTCGAGTCGCCGATCGCACTTAGTGCGAGCCTGAAATGTCGGCGAACAAAAAAAACTATCGATGTCAATTTCACACAAGCCGGTCGGACACTCGGACGGGCTTGGCGTACCATATTGTGATAATAACATTGTCATATTTTTAAGAGAAAAAACACATTGTGCGGGGTTGTGATCGTCTCCAAGCATTGAAACCAATCAGAATTATGGCGATAGCAAAACTAGGACATACAGTTCGAACTGTAAATTATAGGGAATCAGCTGATTGGTTGATCACGTGC
>JASANC010001485.1:0-19572 GCA_030248135.1 Theristus sp. LFF4_11 | reverse complement strand
ACCACACCACACGTGCTTGGTATGGTCCAAATTTCCAGAAGATCAGCAACTGGCCGGAAATTGGCCCCATAAAGCAGAGTACTAAAACGGATGCAAACAACATAAACACACGTGTCTTCAAAAATGAGAATGACAAATAATTCGTAACTCTTCGTAGCTGTATGGCACGAGTGACTTCTGTTTGAGTTGAGCTGTCTGTGGATCTTGTCTTCGTTCGTGTATCAGCTGCGCACATGCGTGGTGGGATCGTGGGAACACTGCAACAACCAACACTGGCATGGCCCGGGAGCACACCAACGAACAAGATATCCGATTGCGCCAGCTCAAAATATGACTGTTTTCCTGACAGAAATAATGTCAGAAATCGTCGGACACACGTAAATAACAGCCAATTTTTTGTTCAATCGAACCAGCCTTTTGCTCAGGAAATTTTAAAGAAGGATAAAAGCGTACATTATGTACAGAGAGTTAACTTACAAAGTACCAAGACTTAACTTAATTTTCAGTTTTCAACAGATAAATGATTTGCTTTTCTGTGCCCATAATTAGGGTTGACATCATACCCGTGCGACGCTGTGGGTACCAATGTGCGCGCAGCCCTCAAAACCGGTGGGCAATCCGTGAGAAACTTTTGAGGTGGCATTTTGGCAACACCGGTTTGAGGACTGTGCACCGTTTTGACGGCTGCGCACATCGGTACGGTACTTCACACCGCAAAGCACGGGTATGGTTGGCATGGAAAAACCGTTATATTTCCGTTTTTCTTGCAAAAATAAAAGTTTTTACTTTAAAACTTTAAAAACGAGTTTTCCTTCCAATAAAAACCGGTTTTTTATCATCCCAAGCCGGTTTGCGGCAATAAATTGTACAAAAAGAACGCCTGCAGCAATGGTCTGAACAACTGATGTGAGAATCTGCCTGCTTGTCACTTAACCACTGTGGTGAATCGCCTTATGAATTATCATTTGAATAATATGATTCTCGTCAGCAGCACATGCACAGGGTTGTCCTGAAAACAACAACATTTCAGACAAACTAACAGAGACTTTTTTACACAGCCCAACAGATGTTCAGCAAGAAGCGTTCAGCAATTTATGCAATAATCGTTTCTGTGGCATGTTTGCATCATGGTATTTTGTGCAAAGGAATACGCCAAATAAAACGGCCTTTATACGGTGGTACTTCAGTTCTTCGTACTTTCGTCCACATATGAATTGCAATTTTAAAATGTACATCATTCGGTGTGCGGCAGCCCCCCCCCCCCCTACAAAACTTGATAGTACTGACGGCGAGTGAAAAGTGACTAATTTCACCGCTGACCGAGTCTTTTTCTCATGAAACGATGAACGTCCTAAAACTAAAAAAACAGCTTCATTCCTCGCCACTTGTTTTTTGGCAGTTCGAGTCACGTTTGCAGCACAATTTGGTCCACCCTGTATCTTTGAGCATAATTCTACGAATTCTAAATCAAATGGGAAATGGGGAAGTGTACGTACAATGCGCACCAGCGCACGCCCACGCCCGCTTTTTCTATAACCACAGCAGAGAGCTTTTCTATAGTTTCTATGGTACGCAATAATGTGATAGAAACAGCTAACACTGAGCGGCGGTTGAGCCAGCTTACACTAGTGGGAACCTAAAAGCACCGATGATGATCCGATTTGTCTGGTGGAGCGGCACAATTCGCGTTTGCTTGTGAACTTGCCCTGCAATTCCCGCTTGCACTGCAATCTTTTTTCAACACTTTGTTTGAACTATTTTGCCTAAACCTTCAATCGAGAATTTTCATTCATAAAACGTAACGAACGATATTTACACAGAATTTAAACGATTCACATTGTATTCAATCAGACTACACTCAGCCAGATCGATACGCTCGCAAATGTTGTGGCGCAAGAATGTGTGTCTTTGCCATTTGATTGCTTTCCAGCGTGGCCGGCGCAATTGATTTATGCGATCACGCTGTGCACGTGCGTGCGCACGGCGCTACACTCAATGAATTACGCCGCCAGACACAATGTGAATGAACCAACCAAGAACTCACACACGTGTAATCTTCACTGCAACGTTAGGTCGATTTTACACAACAAAACAAATTTGCATGTGTTTTCAAATCACGCAAGTTTCCAGCACAAAAACGCACACATGCAACCCCAATCATCATGACATCACGCTGAGCAACAGCCAGAAAAAAAACGAATAAAATCCAGTAGAAACCGGTCGGTCACGAACGACTCGTCATTCATAACAAGTTATCAGCAGAACAAAATTTTGTTAGAAAAGTTTTCAAAACTTTTATCAAAATCAGTATAACCGTTTTTGTGTTCTTTTCCAAAAACTTTTTGCTATCTAGCGTTGGTTGTTGTACAAAATCATTTCGTTGATAAATGTGATAACATTTACACAGTTTGATTGAACACACTTCTCAGCTAGTCATCAACGAACCACAAAAGTACATGTCGGTTTTTTAATTCTAACCGAAAAACAGAAAAACCGTCAAATAAGCACAAGAAAAAAATAACTGTTGTTGCGCAGTTTCTGGTCGTTGATTGGCATTTCAAAATTCTAATCCCATAAATTAACATTTGATTCGTAATAAATAAACTTAAAAAAGGGAAAGTTTCATGATTTTTAATTTCACTGGCATATAATACCGTACCACATGAAAAACACGGCGATTTCAAAATGAAACAATGGAGTACAACACCGGAAACTCCCCGGCGTGCCCATACCCATGATATTACATTTTCTTTGCCAGTGTAACGTAGAGGCCAATTCTCAGTCTTTCCGGTCCGGAAAATGAAAAACCTTTATAATTTAAAAAAAATCAAAAACTAAGGATAATAGTTGTTTAAAAAACGTGGCCCCGGTGTGCTGAACAAGCGAAAGTGTTGAACAAACAGGTGGCCTCAAAAGGAAGCTGACAATCGAACGTAAAAACAGCGGGCATAACAAATTCAAAAAACCAATGTGGCTAAAAATGAAGATGACCTTTAAAAATTCACCTTTAAGACGAGTTCGCAATTTGAAAACTCGATAAAACAATGATTTTGATAACAACCTAGCCCTGTCTAACTGGCTCGCATGATCCCTCGCTACAGTTGAAACCTCATAGAATGGAGCACACAAAAACCGGCCAAGCCAAAAAGAAAAACAGTAAAAGAACTTTGGAGCAATAAAAAATTCTGGTGATTTTTCGTGATTTTAACAACTTCTTTTTGCGTACAACCAACTTCATTCCATGCATGCCAAGACACACCTTTAAAACTAATGCGGTGGCATGGCAGCGGCCTCTACGCATAATAGTTTTTTCTGTTGCACGTTTATACAAATGCCATTATAACAAGGTATAGACTGAAAACATCATGCAGAACAGGAAAAGGGCAGAACAACTGCTACGTGATAGAATAAAACGACGCCGGAAGTTGCCAGCAGAGAGAACGGAAAATGTCACTTGGAAGAAGGAACATAAATGTGCGGCAGTTTACAAGCCACGAATGAACAATTTTCACCGGAGTGCAGTTGATATGTGCAAGAAAGCAACGAGCAACAGCGAACGCACCTTGCAGCACCGCAGCATTGCAGCCAATCGCGCAGAATCTGTCGACCAGCAGCCACTCAATGGAGACTGCGC
Source organism: Theristus sp. LFF4_11 (assembly GCA_030248135.1). Taxonomy (NCBI): domain Eukaryota; kingdom Metazoa; phylum Nematoda; class Chromadorea; order Monhysterida; family Xyalidae; genus Theristus; species Theristus sp. LFF4_11. Next base: position 15,938 of record JASANC010001485.1, on the reverse strand, counting down.
AGGGACTGTCGGCCTGCCGTTGCGTCGACTCACTGAAACAACAGAAAGCACGAGAACTCCCAACAACAACGCCATGCACATACACTCAAACTCCTAGTTCTCAGACAATCTGCTGATTGGTTGGTGATCACGTGACGCAGGCATTGCTGTGGAGGCGGAGTACAGAAAGCATGCATCACGTGTGATCACCAACCAATCAGCAGATTGCCTATAATTTAGAGTTTGATTGTAAGTTAAACGATGAAAATGTGCGTGCGCACAGTGTGCACGTACGTCAGTGCCAGCTGGCTGTCAACCAGCTCATTCGTAGCAGCGTAGCACGCCGATGATCGTTGTTGGTGGGCGGAGCCTGTGCCGACGACGACGACGTCGACCGCTTGAGGCCGCGAGTGCAACGTGTCGCGAATGCCGGCTGTCTCGTCGGTGACCGGAATGACGGCAATCGGTGAGCCAGCGGGCGTCTTCAGCAGACGTTTGTAGATGAGGCCCGGGATGGAGACGTGCACGGAGTGCTCAATGTGCGCCCACTGGAACGACGCGCCGCTGCGACAGTCCAACAGCAGCAGCCACCGGGCTGTCTCGCTCCATTGACGCTCAGCGGCAGCAGCACTGAAAATGAGAACGGCATCAGCAGCAGGCGCACGACCGAAACGACTCCTGTTGCACAAGCAACCGGTCACAGGCAAACGACAGCGTTGTGCCCGACGAACACTTATTCTGAAGGGGGGGGGTGCATGAAACCGCGAAACGAGCATACCAGGAAGCGGTCGAAGTGGCCGGAGTGAGCACGCGGCATTGCTCGTTGGTGACACGCTGAGCTTCGAGTCGCTCAGCAAGCCAGTCGACATCGACGACCGGCGGCGCGTTGTGCTCGTCACAGCGGGCGTCGTCGGCTGCACGGTAGCGATGGCACGCTGCTGACGCTGACGGAGCACTGATGAACGCGCACGCGACGCGCTGCTGCTGCTGTCCATGCACGTCCACGGCGAATGCTGCGCCACCACTGTCGCCGTGAATGCTGCTCTGCTGTGAACTCATCATTCGTGAACAACGAACGCTGTGGCCTCATTCAGTCATTCATTCGGTCGAACAAGCTGAAGTTATGAAAACAAAAATCAAAAAGCCCCCAAAACAGATTCGTCACCCACCCCAAAACAAACAACCTTCAGTGCAAAATTGATACTGTTTGAATTTGGAGAAAAAAATTTTTTTTTTCACAAAATTTCTGTAATTCACACTTACAAAATTAAAATAAAATAAAACGGAAATAATGTGAAAATCAATCAAACGAAGACGTTGTTCAGTAACAGCTCACCAAAACACATTATGTAACAAAACTACACGTTCATAAAAACAAAAACGTGCGAAAAAATGACTGAAAAAAATGGGTAAAGGAGAAAAAAACCTGCTGCACTGCAACACCCAACACAGGCTATTCAGCTCATAGTTGCACAGACTTTGTTCCAAAAAACATAATCATTCTGTGAACGGAAAAAATCCAGTTATGAAGCAGAAAAAGCAGAGACTCTGCGTCTGACAAACGAAGCACGGATGGAGGGAAAGTTTAGCGAATGGGATGACGGTTTGTTTGTTGAATCAGAAGACTCTGGCTGTGTACCCAGCTTGCTGGATTTGAACCTGTTTCCTTGTGCAAAAACAGAACTGAATCAGTTTTGAGCTTGTAGAAACAAAATGGAGGTGCACGGTGGGTGAACACTGATCAGACACAATTCTTGGGACGGACTGAGCGATTGGCGTGAGCGCTGCTGAGGGAGACGTTTGGCTTCGCTTAAAAATGATACGGTCGCAGGGGTTGTTGAAATCGAAAGCAAATTTTGTCACAGAACCAAATCACAAATTAAACGAATTCGAGCGTAAGTGTAGTCGCTGAACAACACAAAAAAGTTCAGAGGTAAAAGTTAAAAACTTGTTCAAAGTCGTGAAAGGTTGCAGATCTCTAGCAGCTGTTCAAAAAGAGCAAAGTTGAAAAGGGCAACGTGTGCTGCCGTTTATTTCAGAAAAGGACAAAAGTATTGCAGAATGACTATGGAGGCGGCCAAGTCAGCAACTGCTGCAGTGTACACGTAACACACACACGCACACACACCTTTCACCTTCTGTGCATTCCACGTCGACCACAAGAGTGATGTGATGTTGTGTGATGATCGCTTCTTGTTTCACCTATCAACAGCAGCAACATCAACGAAACGCAACGCAAGGAAACGGGACGTGCGCGCGCGCTTTCGCCTGTGCGTGGGCTGTTTGTGAATGTGCTCTGCGATTTTGCGTAATTTAACCGGACGTGCACATTTTTTTCTTTCAATGCTCTCCAGTTTTTAAACCTCAGAATATTGCGTGCAAGACGCAAATGAACGTCTTACAAGTTACAACTGGTTTTGCGGCTGCGGCTGCAATAAAAAATCAGCCTGTGTGAACACACTAGAGATTGATCAGCAGAACCAAGCAGTCTGTCCGTGATTTGAACTGATATGCGCGAGTTGAACGAGTTCTTTGCCTTGATGATGATAGCACAGCGACACCACCTGAACGAAAACAGGAAGCAAACTGCGCAAAAACAAACTCAAACTGCAATTTAAACAAATCAATGGAAACAAAATCAACTTGATTTGAAATTTCACTTTTTGGTAATTTGCGAGTGAGTTCACGAAAAGCACTGTGACAGTGTGACCGAACATCGTTTCAACTAAAATGGTATTCCTCAATTCTCGTTGACTGAAAAAACGAAGTTGACAAATTTGATTGACTGGACTGAACCAAACGGTCGTTCGTTGGTCGTATTCGCTCTTCGGCCCCAGGGTTGTTAAGTCAAAATTTGAAAAAAAACTGAACAAAAAACAAAAATGCCGAATTTTAAGAATTCGAAAATTTCCCTGTAACATGCTCTGAGAACCTTATTTTTGGCATAATTTTTTGGAAAACCGTCAGCCCTTAATTTTGGACCGTTTTACCAATTGATTGTGAGCTTGAACAACTTTGGAATGAAGTTTTTGAGCGTCGCAAAGCCTGGCCCAAATTTCCGATGCAGCCAAAGTGTCACTTCGCCTCACATTGTGAATTCTGAGCGTCCGAGCTGCACCATCTGAAGCGCTACTTTGGTTGCTGTTTCGTGTCGAGTCGTGACGTCGTCATCGTAATTGAGTGAATTTCAAGCCGGTGAGCTTTTATTCAGTTTAGATAGGGGATAATTAGTGGCACTGTGAAGGTCAAAACGCAAGAAGATGCATGATATCTGTTTGAAAAGGGGTAAATGAAGTCACCGAAACAGAATCTGAAAAGTTCCGCCAAAAAATTTGAGAATCATTCGGGTCGGGAGGCGTTCGCACATCAAATGTGGTTTTTCTGACTCGACCTCTGATTCCTTGATTGATTGGGCACAACTATTTTGTTGTTGGGAGGTTTAGGCGAGGTTGAGGCCAGGGCCAACCCAAAAAAGTACAGAACGCCGCCCAATAGGATAGGACGCTTATCGAGTTTTCTCTGTCATTGCCTATACACCCCTCGGGCTTCGGCGGGGCTCAATCCCCCGCCCGAACGCACAAAAATAGTTCTATGCGCTACTACCAGGCCACGTTGGTTGTCTAAATTTAATTTTTTTGAAACAAAAACTGACGATTTTTGCCTTTTAACAATCCTAGTTGCTCCCAATCACAATAAACGCAAAATAAGTGATGAAAAAAGATGATTTTTACGTTTACGCGTTTTACGCAGACGCTTCTGCCCACCACAACACAATTTCAATCAAAATTATAAAAAAAGTGAATATTAGAATTATTCTCAGTATTTGAAACTCTACCAAAAACGACACAACATACCAGTACAGAGCACATTGGCTGGTTGTTGCATACGCGTCTGTGCAGGTTTTGTTATTTTTCGCCGGTTGGCCGGGTCCAGTTTATTCAGTGTAGTACGTGTGTGTGTGTTGTGCTGTGTACACAATGAAAACGTGGCTGATCGGTTTTTTGGTTTGCGTTGCTGTGTGTGTCACAAGATTGTTCTCCGAAGATACACCACCACCATCAACAACAAAAACAACAACAAACTAACAACAACAACACTGTTCCGTTCACGCAGCATTGTAAAATGCGTAAACTAACCATTTCAGCTCGGCGCACAACGCAACGCTGCAACCACCGCACAAAAATTGCAGATGCAGAATTTTATAACAAACAAGAAACGAACGCATTATGCCTTCTGTTTCTATCCCCAACCCCAAATGTACATCGACTTAAAAAATCGAAAATTTCTTTCTTCCATGCTCTGAAAATGTCGCTTTTGGTACAATTTTTGGAGCCCCCTTAGCCGGGTCACGGTCAACAGTAGGGGTGGGTCGGTATAAAAAACGGTTTTTTTTTCGGTATAAAAAACGGTATAAAAAACGGTTTTTTATACCGGCGCCAAAAAATGGCCAAAATAAATTACCGATATTTTACCGCGTAAATTTTGTTTTTTTTCCGGTTTTTTATACCGCCGAAGGACCCAAATTTCAATTTTTGAAATCACTCAAAATGCACTGTATTCCGCATATCCATTTCAATTTTCATTTTCGCCACTTCATAACTTGATGTTCTGGAGAACACAATTCACGCTCTTGGTATAAATAAAGCACCCTGAGACCCGTGCCTCTCCTTCCATGTCCCATCTCGGTCGACCGCCAATGGGCTGGCTCTGGTCGGCGTTCGCTTTATTTTCCAGCTTTGTTCTTTGTTTATCTGTTCAAGTTTGGTCTACATGGCAATGTTGTGTTTCGTAGTTTAACAGCTTCACGCTTTTTCCGCTTTAAATCTGCCGCTTGCGCTTTTTATGCTAGTTCTTTTGTTGACAAAGTGAAGAAACTAATACAGCAAAGATTTGGTTATTTTTCAGAATTCGGTTAAATTTTCAACAATAAACGAGAAACGCCGCGATATTTATTCAGTCAAATTTCTTGAAATTTTGTGTCTTTGAACTCGGAAATTGCTCAAAGTTTTGTTGGTGATGTCTTCGTGCTGTTGTACTGGTGATAGTGACCCGAATCTCCATCTGATTTTTTTGCTCTTTCAATTTTGTTCTTGGTTCACTTCTTTCGTCTGTGCGGGTTCGTGATTCTTTTTGTCTTTCGGTGATCTTTTGTGTTTAGAAATGCGGTGAAATTGTTGTGCAGTTACATATCTCTCGATCGTGTCAGTTCAATTGATTTGCATGTATCACATTCCTTGCTGTTGCACATGTCAATCTGTCTTGCGTTAGTTTTTTTTGTTTTAAACTCGCATCTGATAATTTTTCTGATGCTGCATTCTCTCTAAGCGCCACCGATTCAAATAAAATCAAGATTGGAATACGTTTCCATTGAAACACATACAGTTTCTGGCTAGAATTGTGGTCTTTTACTCATTATTCAGCGGTTTGCGTAAAATCAGAGTACCAGAAATTGTCGCAATCACAGGATTCTTCAGATACTGGGTCGGTAAAAAAACAGGGTATAAAGAACCGGACGCGGTATAAAAAACCGTTTTATATACATGGATTTGAAAAAAACCGTTTTTTACCACCCCTAGTCAACAGTCAACCAACCAGTACCGAAGACAAGGGGTGGCGGGCAGTACCGTGGGCCCAAAAAAATTTTGGGGTATCATAGTTGTTCTAGGCAGGAGGGGTCGAGATTGGGGTGGGGGCAGTACCGTGGGCGGGGGGGGGTGGGGGGGGGGTCACCCCCCCAGAGCGCCCGAGACCGTCGGGCGGGGGGGGGGGGGGGGGGGCCCCCCCCACCGTGCCACCCCCCCTAAAACCGGGCACCCCCCCCATCGGACCCCCCCCCCTCGAAAATTTGGCCGACACCCCCCCCCCCCACACCCCCCATGAAATTTTGTCTGGCGGAGACCCCCCAAAATTTTCCGCACACCCTAAAAATTTTTTCGAAAATCATGATTTTTTGTCTATAAAGCCCATAATATAAGCTGAATATATGATAACTTGACCATCTTCATTATAATTTCAACGATTTTGCAGCAAAATTTAGCGTTTTTCCTTCAAAATTTAAGCGAAAAATTATCATGGGGGGGTGGGGGCCGGGGGGGGTGGACCCCCCTAGGGTTGTTAAACAAAAATGAAAATTTTTTTTTTTAAAAAAAAGTGATTAAAAAAAAACAAAAATGCCGATTTTTTTTAAAAAAAAAATTTGAAAAATTTTCCTCTAATATGCTCTGAAAACCTCAATTTTGGCACAATTTTTCGAAAGTTCAACAAAAATTTTCTTTGATTATACCTCGTAAAACCTTTAGCAGTCGATTTTGGGCCGTTTTACCGACTGATTTTAGGCTTCGACAACATCTGCGATGAAGTTTTTGAGCGTCCCAAAGCTTAGCCTACCATTTCCGATGCAGATAAGGTGACGATTAGCCTCGCAGAGCGTCCGATTGTGCTCGCTGCACCGTTTGCAAGCGCTACGTTGTCTGGTTGCTGCTTCGTGTCGTGTCGTCGCGACACCATCAGAAGAATTGATCGAATTTCAAGGCGGTATGTTTGTCTTCACTTTAGCATTAGCTTAGCTGGGGACAATTAGTGACGTTTTGGAGGTCAAAACACAAGAAGAGGCATGGTGACGGTTTGGAAAAGGGGTAATTGAGGTCACCAAAACAAAATCTGCAAAGTTCCGCCATACGGGTGTCATTCGGGAGGCGCTTGCATATCATATGTGGTTCTTCGGACTTAGGGTTGTTAAACAAAAATGAAATTTTTTTTTTTTAAAAAAAAAGTGATTAAAAAAAAAACAAAAATGCCGATTTTTTTTTTTTAAAAAAAAAATTCGAAAAATTTTCCTCTAATATGCTCTGAAAACCTCAATTTTGGCACAATTTTTCGAAAGTTCAACAAAAATTTTCTTTGATTATACCTCGTAAAACCTTTAGCAGTCGATTTTGGACCGTTTTACCGACTGATTTTACGCTTCGACAACATCTGCGATGAAGTTTTTGAGCGTCCCAAAGCTTGGCCTACCATTTCCGATGCAGATAAGGTGACGATTCGCCTCGCAGAGCGTCCGATTGTGCTCGCTGCTCCGTTTGCAAGCGCTACGTTGTCTGGTTGCTGCTTCGTGACGTGTCGTCGCGACACCATCAGAAGAATTGATCGAATTTCAAGGCGGTATGTTTGTCTTCACTTTAGCATTAGTTTAGCTGGGGACAATTAGTGACGTTTTAGAGGTCAAAACACAAGAAGAGGCATGGTGACGGTTTGGAAAAGGGGTAATTGAGGTCACCAAAACAAAATCTGCAAAGTTCCGTCATATGGGAGTCATTCGGGAGGCGCTTGCATATCATATGTGGTTCTTCGGACTCCCTGATTGATTTAGCACAACTTTGATTTTTGAAATTTTTTTTTTAAAAAAAAAAATTTTTTTTTTAAAAAAAAAACAAAAATGACGATTTTTGTTTTTTTTAACAACCCTATTCGGACTCCCTGATTGATTTAGCACAACTTTGATTTTTGAAATTTAAAAAAAAAAAATTTAAAAAAAAAAAACAAAAAATGACGATTTTTGTTTTTTTTAACAACCCTAGACCCCCCCACAGAAAATTTTGAAAAAATGCACCCCCCCATGGGTCCCACGTTACCATAGGTTGGACCCCCCCCCCCTCACTTTTTGGTCGGCACCCCCCCACGGTACCATACCCCCCCCTCGAAATTTTTTTTGGGCCCACGGTACTGGGGGGGGGGGGGGGGGGGGGGGGGCGTCAACCAAGTCGATACCCCCCACCCGGGCAACCCCCCGCCCAAATTTTGGTCAAAATACCCCCCCCCCAAATTTTGGTCAAAATACCCCCCCTCTCGAATTTGGGGGGCAGACCTAGGGTTGTTAAACAAAAATGAAAATTTAAAAAAAAGTGATTAAAAAAAACAAAAATGCCGATTTTTTTTTTAAAATTCGAAAAATTTTCCTCTAATATGCTCTGAAAACCTCAATTTTGGCACAATTTTTCGAAAGTTCAACAAAAATTTTCTTTGATTATACCTCGTAAAACCTTTAGCAGTCGATTTTGGGCCGTTTTACCGACTGATTTTAGGCTACGACAACATCTGCGATGAAAGTTTTTGAGCGTCCCAAAGCTTGGCCTACCATTTCCGATGCAGATAAGGTGACGATTCGCCTCGCAGACAGTACCGTGGGCGAGGGGGGTGGGGGGGGGGGGGGGGGTACACCCCCCCCAGAGCACCCGAGACCTCCGCGTGGGGGGGTGGGGGGCACCGTGCCACCCCCCCCCCTAAAACCGGGCACCCCCCCATCGGACCCCCCCGTCGAAAATTTGGCCGACACCCCCCACACTAGGGTTGTTAACAGTACCGTGGGCGGGGGGGGGGGGGGGGGGGTACACCCCCCAGCAGTACCGTGGGCGGGGGGGGGTGGGGGGGGGGTACACCCCCCAGAGCACCAGAGACCGTCGGGTGGGGGGGGGGTGGGGGGCACCGTGCCACCCCCCCTAAACCCGGGCACCCCCCCCTGGCCCCCCATCGGACCCCCCCCACCTCGAAAATTTGGCCGACACCCCCCCCACACCCCCCATGAAATTTTGTCTGGCGGAGACCCCCCCCCAAAATTTTCTGCACACCCTAAATTTTTTTTCGAAAATCATGATTTTTTGTCCATAAAGTCTATAATATAAGCTGAATATATGATAACTTGACCATCTTCATTGTAATTTACAAGATTTTGCAGCTAAATTTAGCGTTTTTCCTTTAAAATTTAAGCGAAAAAATTTCATGGGGGGGTGGGGGGGTGGACCCCCCCCCACAGAAAATTTTGAACAAATGCACCCCCCCCCCCTTGGGACCCCCCTGGGGGGGTCCCACGTTACCATAGGTTGGACCCCCCCCCTCACTTTTTGGTCGGCACCCCCCCCCCACGGCACCATACCCCCCCCCTTCGAAAATTTGTTTGGGCCCACGGTACTGCCCAGAGCACCAGAGACCAGAGACCGTCGGGTGGGGTGGGGGGGGGGGGGGGGGGGCACCGTGCCACCCCCCCCCAAACCCGGGCACCCCCCATCGGACCCCCCCCCTCGAAAATTTGGCCGACACCCCCCCCAACATCCCCCATGAAATTGTGTCTGGCGGAGAACCCCCCCCCCCCCAAAATTTTCTGCACACCCTAATTTTTTTTTTCGAAAATCATGATTTTTTGTCTATAAAGTCTATAATATAAGCTGAATATATGATAACTTGACCATCTTCATTGTAATTTCAAAGATTTTGCAGATAAATTTAGCGTTTTTCCTTTAAAATTTAAGCGAAAAAATTTCATGGGGGGGTGGACCCCCCCCCACAGAAAATTTTGAAAAAATGCACCCCCCCCCCATGGGACCCCCCTGGGGGGGGTCCCACGTTACCATAGGTTGGACCCCCCCTCACTTTTTGGTCGGCACCCCCCCCCCACGGCACCATACCCCCCCCCCTTCGAAAATTTGTTTGGGCCCACGGTACTGGTTGTTAAACAAAAATGAAAATTTTTAAAAAAAAAAAGTGATTAAAAAAACAAAAATGCCGATTTAAAAAAAAAAATTCGAAAAATTTTCCTCTAATATGCTCTGAAAACCTCAATTTTGGCAAAAATTTTCGAAAGTTCAACAAAAATTTTCTTTGATTATACCTCGTAAAACCTTTAGCAGTCGATTTTGGGCCGTTTTACCGACTGATTTTAGGCTACGACAACATCTGCGATGAAGTTTTTGAGCGTCCCAAAGCTTGGCCTACCATTTCCGATGCAGATAAGGTGACGATTCGCCTCGCAGAGCGTCCGATTGTGCTCGCTGCTCCGTTTGCAAGCGCTACGTTGTCTGGTTGCTTGCTGCTTCGTGTCGTGTCGTCGCAACACCATCAGAAGAATTGATCGAATTTCAAGGCGGTATGTTTGTCTTCACTTTAGCATTAGTTTAGCTGGGGACAATTAGTGACGTTTTGGAGGTCAAAACACAAGAAGAGGCATGGTGACGGTTTGGAAAAGGGGTAATTGAGGTCACCAAAACAAAATCTGCAAAGTTCCGTCATATGGGAGTCATTCGGGAGGCGCTTGCATATCATATGTGGTTCTTCGGACTCCCTGATTGATTTAGCACAACTTTGATTTTTGAAATTTAAAAAAAAAAAAATTAAAAACAAAAAAAAACAAAAATGACGATTTTTGTTTTTTTTAACAACCCTACCCCACACCCCCATGAAATTTTGTCTGGCGGAGACCCCTCCCCCCAAAATTTTCCGTACACCCTAAAAATTTTTTTCGATAATCATGATTTTTTGTTTATAAAGTCCATAATATAAGCTGAATATATGATAACTTGACCATCTTCATTGTAATTTCAACGATTTTGCAGCAAAATTTAGCGTTTTTCCTTCCAGCACCCTTTTCATGCTAAAAATAAACTCAAAGGGTTGGAGAACTGCGAAATTCAATTTTTTTATTCAACAGCTCAAAATGGATTTTTTATTTACCGCAAAGCTTCATTATGATATGCATTTGCCCCGCATCCGCATTGCTCATTGCTCATGATCCACTGGCGCGTGTGCACACGCTCCGCACTCAACATAAACTCGTTCAAAACGCAGTTATTTTCATTCTTGCTTTCTTAAAAAGGCTTGGCTTAGGTTAGGATTAGGTTAGGAACAGGTTTTGCTTAAGATTAGGCTTTGGTTTGGTTTTTAGGTTTAGGTCCGTTTTAGCAATGTCCGAGAACATCCAATGGTAGAGCGTGAGTTAACTGGAGCGTAATATCATAAAACGTGCCAACCATTTTTTACTGACGACGACGACGACGTCGTCGCTTAATTTTTACGTGTGAACTGAAAGACAAAAGCCTGAAATGAGTGCGCTGTATAGCCAGCTGAAGCTGAATTCCTAGCTGACCGATCGACATGCGTCCGCAATTAAAAAAAATGCGTTCCGACTTCGCGGACGACGACGACACGACGACGACTTTGCTTTCATTTTTCATTTTCACCGTTTTCAAGTTGTTTTTGGTAAGCTGCTGTGTTCATTTACTTGGTGCACGCAGCAAACCATGCACAGCGCACTCTTTTCAGGCTTTTATTTTTCAGTCCACACGCCCACTTTTCAGGTGGACCCCCCACAGAAAATTTTGAAAAAATGCACCCCCCATGGGACCCCCATGGGGGGTCCCACGTTACCATAGTTTGGGCCCCCCTCACTTTTTGGTCGGCACCCCCCACGGCACCATACCCCCCCCTTCGACAATTTTTTTGGGCCCACGGCAGAGGTGTGCACGCCGGACAATTCTTGCTGGTACCGGCTCGGGTGGCTGCGCGACGTCGACCCCACCCCACCACATTTTTTTCTCGCAAATTTAGTGTCAGGCAAAACTGACCTCGCAAAAACACGGCTACTCAACATATGACCATCAACTAGCATGTGTACAACATATCAATGTACGAGGGTCAAAATTTTTATGCGAATACACACAAATGGTCGTTTGTTCTGTGTTTCGTTCGAAAGGCGTCTTTGGCTGTCAATTTAAAAATGAAAAATGGTAATTGTAGCGTTTCCGCGTAGCGAAGAAAACTTTCAACAAATAGGCCCTGAGAACCCATCTTACCTTGCAATTTTTGGATGTCATCCAAAGTAGTTAGCTTTCTATGACACCTATTCAAGTGTAAGAAACACAGATGTTTAGAAACGGAGCGAACAAAAAGCTTACGTAAGAGCTAGATAGACCAAATGATTGTTGATTCGGTCAAAACAACAAAAATACTCTTACATTGAATCGAACCGTTAGCAACAAAACACTGGACAATCTGAAAAACGAACGATGAATTCTTGACTATTGCATGATTGCCATTGTTAAACAAATCCTGTGTCCACGGCCTGCGCCGGAGGCGCAGAAAATTTTTGAATCTGGGCACAAAATTTCTTTAAAAAACAGTCCCTTGAAATCTTTGAAAATTGAGAAAACAGCTTCGAAACAGAAAACTGACGCAAACGACGCACGATTTCGCGTCAAAAACCCTGGTTGCCTGTACCACTTGTATTTGCGGAATATGTGCTTGCCATCTACACATGCGCAGCTCGATTTCAAATAACAAATACATTACACCCTACAAAAGTGCCACAGCAGTGCACGAACTTTTGAAGATCTGTTTCAGTCAGTCAATTGAAATGTTCGAATTCAATTTCAAAGTATTTTTTTATTTCATTTGTGAAAATTTGGTCTTTTCTAACCGAGGTACTGCGCGACGTAGCCCCCGTAACATCCCACAGTTGTCAAACCTGAGAGAAAACAGTAGTTTTCGTCCGCTGAGTTCATTCACCTCCAAAAAAAACACGAAAGAAAGCTTCATTCTGCTTTTGAGAATAAGATTTGCGTGTGCCGCGTGCGTCGTCGTTGCGTCAACGTCGCGCACCACGTCGCAAACGATGAGAAAAAGTGCGCTTTGTCAATCACTTTAGGAAACATTCACTCTAATTCCAATCCAGCACAGGTTGAGGTCACAACAACGCTTTTCACAATCACAAGTAACCACAACAATCATCGCAAGTTCATAACCTTGTTTGAACAAGATTAGGATTTATTTGGAATGGCTTTGTTTTCTCCATTGGTCCACAAAGTGTTTGAAAGCGACAGCAGCGACATCTGTGAATTAAAATGATTGGTCATATTCACAGCGATTTCAGCAGCTCACAACAAAAGCACAATGAGCAAACGTAATTTTGACTGATAGATGCGCGACATGGACAATCGATTTCGAAGTAATTTTTCAAATTCATGTGTGAAACTTTTGTCTCTTTCAACTCCGACCGAGGCGCTGCGCGACGTAGCCCCCAGGCCCTGCGCGACGCGCGACGTTTGCCGGTACCGGTACCCCCTAAGTACCCCCCGTGCACATCTCTGGCCCACGGTACTGGTGGGTGGGGGGGTGCCGACCAAAAAGTGAGGGAGGGTCCAAACTATGGTAACGTGTGACCCCCCATGAGGGTTCCATGGGGGGTGCATTTTTTCAAAGTTTTCTGTGGGGGGTCCATCCCCCCCCACCCCCCATGATATTTTTTCGCTTAAATTTTGAAGGAAAAACGCTAAATTTTGCTGCAAAATCTTTGAAATTACAATGAAGATGGTCAAGTTATCATATATTCAGCTTATATTATGGACTTTATAGACAAAAAATCATGATTTTCGAAAAAAATTTAGGGTGTGCAAAAAATTTTGGGGGGTCTCCGCCAGACAAAATTTTATGGGGGTGTGGGGGGTGTCGGCCAAATTTTCGAGGGGGGTGCCCGGTTTTAGGGGGAATGGCACGGTGCCCCTCCCCACCCCCCACCCGACGGTCTCTGGTGCTCTGGGAGGGGGTGCACCCCCCCCACCCCCGCCCGCGGTACTGCCCCCAATAGTGTTGTTAAACAAAAATAAAATTTAAAAAATTGAATAAAAAGCAAAAAAATTTCCTCTAATAATATGCACTGAAAACCTCATGTATACATTCTTAAAAGTGACTAGCCAATTGACCCGAGCGTATGTGGCTTAATCAATGCCAAGCCTTTTTGGTGAAGTGGCATTGACTTAGAAAGAAAAAAACAGTAACGTTTACTGAATAATAACCCTGAAGAAAATTTACCTTGTGCTGCCGTGAAGTCGCCTACAATACAATATTTTTGATGTATTTAAAAATAAATAAAAAATGCGAAGTTTATGATTTTGCTATTTTTACCCGTTTACCCTAACCGAAGGCAAGCCTTTTTGTAAGTGAAGTAAAATTGAATAAAAAATATAAAAACTAACGTTTTTTTCATTTACCCGTTTTAAAAAGCTAATGCTTTTTTTACCCGTTTACCAAAGCCAAGCCTTTTTTGTAAAGTAAAAATGCGAAGTTTATGATTTTGCTATTTTTCTCCGTTCACCCTAACCTAAGTCAAGCCTTTTTGTATGTGAAGTAAGATTGAATAAAAACATAAAAATTAACGTTTTTTTTCAATTACCCGTTTTAAAAAGCTAATGCTTCTTTTACCCGTTTACCTAAGCCAAGCCTTTTTTGCAAAGTAAAAATGCGAAGTTTATGATTTTGCTATTTTCACCCGTTCACCCTAACCTAAGTCAAGCCTTTTTGTATGTGAAGTAAGATTGAATAAAAAAATATAAAAATTAACGGTTTTTTTCATTAAAAACAACCGTTTTAAAAAGCTAATGCTTCTTTTACCCGGTTACCCTAACATAAGCCAAGCCTTTTTTCTAAAATGAAAATGAATAGAAGAAACAAAAAAGTGACGTTTATAATTTCGTTTTGCAGTCATTGCTTCTTTTTACCCGTTTACCCCAACATGACCCTAACATTTTGCAAAGTGAAAATGAATGGTAAATACCATTTCGACCTAATTAAAAAACTAATTTTTTTCAGAGACGGTCATTTGCCTATGCTGCGCTGAACTGTCTCTGTTGACCAAAGAGTATCATGATGACTTTAGCTATAAAGAGCGACGTTTTGAGAAAACAATCTCGTTTGGCATTAATAAAAATACGTTAAGGAAGTTGAGATGGAGTTTACTTAAGTAGCAAAAAAGGGCGCCAATTCAAATTGCAAAAAAGTGCCACACACGCACAGATTGTAAATTTAATAATACTAGCCAACTAGCCAATTGACCCGTGCCTACGGCACGGTTATCTGATAAATACAATTGTTATTTTTGAGTGGATTTTGGCTTTTTGAACCGTGCCCACGACCGGTCTAAAAATGCATTGCATTTTGATTTTGAGTTGATTTAGTTGTTCCCGTTTTAATTATCAAAAACAATCTTCTGATTAAGAACACAATCTTTACTGCATTCCCTTTTAAAATTAAAAACAATCTTTTTTAATCATCAATGGTCAATTGACGTTCCCGTCAAAAATGTGAAAAACGATTTTAAAGTTAATTGAATTGAAACGACAAAACGTAACGTTTTATAAAAATCGTTTTTGAATGTAATTTGTAATATTGCAATTTTGAATTTTTGCTTTTGAAATTGACACATTTTTTAAACTAAACCCGCGTTTTGAAAACAAACTTAAAATGCGGAGTTTATAAGTTTGCCGTATGTTTTTACCTGTTCACGCTGCCTTGAGCCAATCCTTTTTTGAAAAGTGAAAAGAAAAATTTTGAATTTTTGTTTTTGAAATTGACACATTTCTAATCACACCCGCTTGTTGAAACAAATTTAAAATGCGAAGTTTGTAATTATGTTTTTTTACCCGTTCACCCTGTTTTAAGCCAATCCTTTTTTGTAAAGTGAAAATATAAAAAATGAACAAAAAATATTGTTTTGAAACCATAGTGCAATGAGCACTTCCAATGCCGATGTCATTTTGCAACCCGATTTGAAATTTTGTTTTTGAAATTGACACATTTCTAATTAAACCCGCTTGTTAAAAACAAATTTAAAATGCGAAGTTTGTAATTCTGCTGTTATGTTTTTACCCGTTCACCCTGCTCTAAGCCAACCCCTTTTTTGTAAAGTGAAAATCTACAAAACGTGAACAAAAAATATTGTCTTGAAAGCAAAGTGCAATGAGCACTTGCAATGCTGATGTCGTATTGCAACCTGATTTTTAAAAAAATTGCAACCATTCTTTAATGTACGTTTTGCTTCATCTTTCGCTTTCGGTCATCAAGTTTTGAACGGCAACATTTGCCATTATTTGCCAATCGCATGCTAAGGCGCTATCGTGGATGACCAAAGAGTATCATGATGACTTCGCAGTGAAGAGTGACGCTGTTTGAAAAAATAAATGGCATTGATAATAGGTTAAAAAATTGAGATGCAGTTTTTTAAATAGCAAAAATAAGCGCCAATTCAAATTGCAAAAAAGTGATACATACAAACAAACAAACATACGGACACCACTATTATCTTAGTATTATGACTAGCCAATGGACCCGAGCTTAATCAGTGCCAAGCTTTTTGGTGAAGT
>JASANC010001484.1:0-31547 GCA_030248135.1 Theristus sp. LFF4_11 | reverse complement strand
TTTAAGACTGCAAAGCTTAATTGTTGACGTACGGAATGGCCGAGTAAACATGGCAGCTTTTGAATTTGAATAAAGAAAAAAGACGTTCAGAAACCCAATTGTGTACCAAATTTGACGTGTTTTTTAACCAATGGATTCTTCGTGCTATCATGTTCATTCTTTCTCCTTTGCACATATAATTGGGAATTCTGTTGGCATTTTCTGAAAAAGACAACTCCTAGTCTGTGACTGATCCCACCTTGATGGACTGCCTTATTAGTTCGGCCATACTGTACGTACGCACACACCAGTGACAAAATGTGTTGTCTTCCGTTGATTTTCATTCTCCTCCCCCAGTTCCAAAAACCCGAAGGTACTAAAATCCTGTGTATTGTTGTAGGAAGAGTGTGGATGTTGGCTCAACCGTCCGTCCCGTGAACAATTGCCTTCACCATTACCTCTGCGCAACGCTTTGTCGTGGGCAAAGCAGTGTCAGTGATCCAAGATCTAATCTCTATTTTAGTGGTTTTAGGTCACCATGCATCGAATGTGAACGCTTCGTTTGTCGAAAAAAGTAAGAGGGTTACCATGTGCAACCGAAATAATGAATAAACGGCGCAAAAATATGGCTCTTATGTACTTGTATCCGTGTGCCACATCAGAGATTTGAAAATAGTTGTCAAGCCAAGTTTCTCACTGCTTACGCAAAGCCATATTCCTCCTTTTATATGCGCCTTCCGCATTTTTAGATAATATTCCGACTTTTACATAAGCCCCAAAAATTGAACAATATTCAGAATTCGTTGATTCTTCCGTACTTCCCATTGGGCATCAGCGCACAGAATTTTTCCATTTTTCGTTTTGGAGAGATGTCGGCAGCTTCCATAGCCGATTTACCCGAAATCGTCACGATTCGGTATCAAAAATTGCTCACATTAGAAATTTAACCCAAAATCCGGGATCAGCGCATTGAATTACTCTGGACTA
The DNA here is from genome assembly GCA_030248135.1 of Theristus sp. LFF4_11. Classification (NCBI taxonomy): domain Eukaryota; kingdom Metazoa; phylum Nematoda; class Chromadorea; order Monhysterida; family Xyalidae; genus Theristus; species Theristus sp. LFF4_11. The sequence continues at coordinate 30,581 of JASANC010001484.1, read as the reverse complement.
CATGGGTTTCCAGTTCTTTTGTTTTTAAACCGGTTTCGCCAATTTCCGCGGCCAATTCGCTCGAAATCGTCACTGTCAGCATACGCCAATGTCCACGGCCGATTCGCCCGAAATCGTCGAGATTCAGTATGTAGAGTGCTCACATAAGAAAACTAACCCAAAATACGTGATCTGCGCATTGAATTACCCTGGAAAACACCCATTTCCTGTTTTTTGTTTCTGGACCGATTTCGCCAATTTCCACGGCCGATTCGCCCTAAATCGTCACGATTCGGTAACTAGAGTTGCTCACAGAAGAAAACTAACCCAAAATCCGTGATCAGCGCATTGAATTACCGCGGACTACACCAGTTTCTCATTTTTTTGTTTTTGACCGATTTCACCCAATTTCCACGACCGATTCGGCCGAAATCGTCACGATTCAGTATCTAGAGTTACTCACATAAGAAAACGAACCAAAAATTTGTGATCAGCGCATTGAATTACCCCCAACTACACCATTTTCCCATCTTTTGTTTTTGAACCGATTTCGCCAATTTCCACGGCCGATTCGCCCGAAATCGTCACGATTCAGTATTTAGAGTTGCTCACATAAGAAAACTAACCCAAAATCCGTGATCAGCGCATTGAATTGCCCCGGACTACACCAGTTTCTCATTTTTTGTTTTTGGACCGATTTCGCCAATTTCCACGGCCGATTCGCCCGAAATCGTCACGATTCAGTATCTAGAGTTGCTCACATAAGAAAACTAATCCAAAATTCGTGATCAGCGCATTATATTACCCCCAACTACACCAGTTTCTCATTTTTTGTTTTTGGACCGATTTCGCCAATTTCCACGGCCGATTCGCCCGAAATCGTCACGATTCAGTATCTAGAGTTGCTCACATAAGAAAACTAATCCAAAATTCGTGATCAGCGCATTATATTACCCCCAACTACACCAGTTTCTCATTTTTTGTTTTTGGAACGATTTCGCCAATTTCCACGGCCGATTCGCCCGAAATCGTCACGATTCAGTATTTAGAGTTGCTCACATAAGAAAACTAACCCAAAATCCGTGATCAGCGCATTGAATTGCCCCGGACTACACCAGTTTCTCATTTTTTGTTTTTGGACCGATTTCGCCAATTTCCACGGCCGATTCGCCCGAAATCGTCACGATTCAGTATCTAGAGTTGCTCACATAAGAAAACTAATCCAAAATTCGTGATCAGCGCATTATATTACCCCCAACTACACCAGTTTCTCATTTTTTGTTTTTGGAACGATTTCGCCAATTTTCACGGCCGATTCGTCCGAAATCGTCACGATTTTAGTTATTTAACTGCTATTCCTTTATTTTTTTTAAATAAAGGTCAAATTCAAACTCTCCGTTGTTGGTTACCCCGGAAACTTTGTGATTTGTCAAATAACGGTTTGTTTCATGCGCAGAAGTCGCAAATACACGTCAAAATACGCGTTTTTCGTCATTTTGTGCAAAAAGGCTAAATTTTAAACCTTTTGGAGCATCGTAGAAAAAAATGAATGCGAAATTTGAAAAATTTGGCATCTTTTACCCTAGGAAATGTTTTTATCATAACAGTCAGATTTTTCTTTATATCACTGAAACTGCGTACACATTTTATGACATGACCGAAAAAAAAGGGGGATAGAAGAATAAGAAACAGCGAATTCAGAATCGATGTTTTGCGCACACAGCGTGTATAGAGGATCACCACGAAAAAATTTCTAGTGTACACAGCATACCTATGGATTACCTACCTGTGTGCAGGAGAAAAATTTCTCAGCTCCTTTTTTGCTCACAATGCGAGGCACAGAAAGTTAGGAATTTACGCGCGAGCGACAGACGGGCCATATTATGTCTCATCCGCTGTCCGCTGCGCTTCGCTCGCGAATGGACATGATTAGGGAACACCAGAAACCACTGCTGAAAAAAAACAGACGAGAGATATGATTGGAATCAACTGCAAATGTCGGAGTTGTTGCAAAACAGGTTTCACATTTCACGCCATTGGTCATTATTTGCTGATATACGACATAATAAGATCAACCAATAAAACGGCGACTGCAAGTTGTGGAGCGGTGGAGCAGAGTGTCCTTCACCACAGTCAACCCCAGTGAAAACTTTCAGTTTCAATCGGTGTTTCTGACGCTGTGTTTAGTCGTTACGTTGTTATTTGCATCCGCTGATTTCAAGTGCGCTTCACTGTCCTTCCATTCGTTTCACACTCGGTTTTATTTTGTTTTAAAACATCCCTACACTTTTATGAATAATCGCAAACAGTTATAAATTGCTTCATTGATCAAATAAAATATATTGCACATTGTTCTAAGACAAAAACGCACGGACAAAATAAAAAAAACATCGGGATTTTCACAAAAAAACGACTTAGATTGGACACCGGTGGACTGAAAATTATGACTGAAACGCAAGAACTGTAAAGCAGCCGAATAAAGCATGACCAAAAAACATTAATCAGCAAACCAAATGCAAGGTAAGACTCGATTCAGAAAAATAAAAAAGCAGAATACTATGAGTAAGCATAACATAATACTGTATGCATGAGCATGGCGAGATTATATTTCATTGCAGTTCTGAAATGACTGAAAAGTAAAAACAGTAAAATTAAAAGTTTGAGAAGTCGCACTGCAAACAAAAAAGATTCATAACGAAATGAACAATGGCAACAAAAGATATTATGAATGAACATAACAATGACCCAAGGGCAATCACACTGCAGAATAAACATCAATAAAATCACAAAATCTGAATTTAGCTCAAAAAGCGCACAGAACTTTTGATAATTTGAAAAAAAATCGACAACCACAGCGCAGAAGAGCTGCTTTTCAAAATAAGCATTCAAAAAAAATCAAAGCTCAACAATCGCAAAAGCAATTAAAACCATGGAAACCCCAAAAAAAACAATTTGGTATTTTTTCTTGAACAACATACGAGACCATCCCTGTCCGGGCAAAACGCACGAAATACCGGAAAATGATGAACACAACAAAATAAAAGCACCGTCACACACATCAAAATAAAACTTAAGGACAGATGAAGAGAGAATTGCGGATAGCATCGGAAAGTGAGCACAAATTATTTACTATGGTAACAATTTGCACTAATTCAATTTATCCATAATCAGTTGCACTGAAAACAACGGCGTTATGCTTGGGTGAAAACCGAAACAACTTGAAAGGAAGCATCACAAAGTTTGTGTAAGAGGAAAAACACCGGAAACTAAAAAGTTCACAAAAATATATGTTAGATGCACGAATCACACGCGCAAGCTCATATACACGGTGTTCCAAAAGCAACACTCACAGTTTCACAACCAGCCCCAAAGGAGAACGACCAACGTATGTATATGTACATTGTACATAGGTACTATGTATGCATGGATGGACTGAAGAATTCAAAAAAGTGGGTTAAACCAGGGAAAGACTCGTCTGCCATGGGATCGAATGGTAAATCGTGGTGCAATAAAAAAAAAACACAGTACAGTTTGATTGAGTGGATGATCACAACTGCAACAAGTGGCACATTGAAACAGTCGGTGCTCCAGCCGTGAAGCACTGCAAAAATGGGCAAACGAGCAGAACCGGCGGTTACTAACGAACGGACAGCATCGATTCAGCCAACTGCCAGCAGCGTGTCCATTGTTTCCGTGCGTTCCGGCATGTCAGTGGTTGCGGACGACGGCGGCGCCGAGCATGACGGCGCGTCGCGTGCGTGCACGTCGAGCAGTGTGCCTGGTTGGTCCGCCGCGGCGTCGCTGGCGTCCTGCTGCGCACCGTCGGCGGCACGGCCCTGCGCGTGCTGCTGCCACAACTCGGTCGGTATGGGCGGCCGCTTGTCCGCTTCTTTGCTGCTGTTCGCGGTGATGGTGGTGTTTCGCTCGTCCTCGTGCTCAATGATCGCCTCCATCACATTCCACTCGTCCGCCGACTCCGTCTGTCCGCCAGTGTACGGGTGGTGCCTGTCACGATGCGCGTGCTCCTCCTCCAATGGCGCCAGTTTGTTCATGGACACGCTCGTGTTCAACAGCTGCTCACCGTCACCAGCAGCCTCTTCTGCACGACAACACTCAATCATCATCATGCACACGTCCGATTCAGGTGCACCCAGTGCCGGCTTGTAAACGACACGTAGCTGCGTCCGTGTTCGTAATGACATGTGAGTTTCGTTGCTGCTTGCACACAACCATTGATATGGATAGGAGACATTGCACACGCACGAACGTTTCGTAAAGCCGTCATGTTGACGGATGTGGTGAAACACCACCAGTAATGTCCAGGTCGACAAGAAACAGCAGCAACAGCTTTCCGCAGCGCATGACGGCAAAGAACAACAACAACAACAACACCAACAAGAATCAACATTACCGTTACCAAATTCCAATTACACCCCAATTCGTTCACCATTCGCTTCTATTTTCTGGATGTATTATGTGAGCTGTTTTGCAAGCGACCGACCTGCGTTGCGTGCGTTCGCGTCAGCTTTCATGGATTTGTGTGGCTGTGTGGCGACCAGCATGATCGCACAACTGAGCATGCCAGACAACAGCAGTAGCACCGCCGAGTACAAGAATGAGGCGTTGTATGAACCAGACAGATCGTACACCATGCCTTACAACATGAACAGTCGACATTTTCATTTTTCTGATCTGTGCGATTTTCGCATCGATATACAAACAATTGACCAGTTCACATAAAAATCCCGTTCCATAGCTGCATCTCGGTCATCTCAATTACTGGGTCATCCAATTTTCAAGTGAGAGCTTCACCGAAAACTCACACCCGCATCGCAAAACAGACAATTTTAATCCAATAAGTCCGAAAGCATCTCTTACAACAAAGTTTCCCCACTGTAATGCACGAATGAAGACATACCAGCAAGCGATGAGCCAAACATGAGCGCCATGCCACGGAACAGCCCAATGAGACCAAAAGCATTCGTCAGCTTTTCGACGCCGACCAATTCCACGATCACAATTGATGTTAGACAAATGTATATCGCTGCAAAAGTGTCCAAAACTCAACCACGTCCTTTTTCTGAACTACGAAATTACGCGCGGAAAACGCTCAAAATTCAAATCGTGCAATATAAACGCTTACCAACGGCGAACCCATAGAACATACAGTAGGCGATCATGACAGGATAAGTGACTGCAAACACGTGCAGCAGATTCAGTGCGCCGCTGAGCAGCAACGAGAAATTGGTGAGATTCAGCGCTGACGTCACTTGGCGGTCGGCAAACCAGCCAATCAGCACACGACCAAATGTGTTCGAAAAACCTGTGTCAATGAATACGGCTTCGCACAAGAATCTGTGACCTTTAATGGTAACATTTACGTTTTCATCTTTAAAATCAACGATTAAAAAATAAAAAAAAACGCTGACCCAAAATGGACAGCAGGAACGCGGCGTCACCCTCCGGAACACCGTATTCCTCTGCCCTCGATGAAATGAACAAATAAGGTGCATAGAAGCCGAGCATGGCTGAAAGCGGTCGTTGATTAACAATCATTGAACACAAACTAGCAGTTATTCGAATAACGACGGACAACAAAAGTATACCAGCGAAATTCGACGCAAACATGAGCAGCATAGGCGGGCTGGACATTAGTGACGGGTCAACCATTTCCTTGATAACGTTTGCCATCGCCTCCGGCACTGCCACGTCGCCGCACACGGTTGGCGTCTATAAAATTGCGCTTGCGGTTAAGAAGTTTACTCAGTGAAAACAAAAACTGAATGAAATGAGCAAAGAAGAAAATCATAAAAAGCCAGTGGCACAAACCGTTCGGTCGTCTTCGTCGAAGGGCTCAGCGAGCGTCGCCATGGGGATGCTGATCGCAGACTGGCGGTACAGGTTCAGTCGGTTGTTCTGCTGTTTGAACTCGTTCAGATTCTCAACCGACGCTCCGTAGAGCACATCCTGTCTGTACATGGGACGCGCAAACTCCTCTGGGTCAACCTGCAAGTAGACACGAACGTGTGCGCACTGCGAGAGAGAGACGACGACATATTTGAAATCTGAACATGTCGCAGCAAACTGGGCAACGATCACCAATAATCACCGGCATTCACCTGCGCAACACTGACGACCGACTGCGCAAAGGCGAGTGCGTTCGTTGACGCGTGCATTCGGCTGAGCGAGCGAGCGTACGACGCGAGCGAGGTGCGTCTGTCGCGGCGCACGCTCTCATCGGCCGGCACGTCCACGTTCATCGTGCGACGACTCGCGTAACGCGACGACGCCGCCATGCCGCTCGTTGCGTGCTGCGTCGCTGAGCAAACGGACAAACGTGCAACAACTGCGTCGACAACAAACCGACTGACGCCAATATGGCGCTCACACCACGCTCACACCGATCAGTCCGCAGGCGTACTAAGCCAACAACTGACATTGTCAGGGCCAGGGGCCAGTTTTATCAAACTTAGAGGAGTCCAATACTGCTTGCTACACCACTGAGCCCCTGAAAAAAATCATGAAGCATCGCAGTCCCGTTTTTCGCCAATTCGCTCTTCAGTGTGACGTTGAAAAAATCGAAATGTGTTGTCATATGATTTGAATCAGTGGCTCAGTGGTGTAGCAACAGCAGTATTGCCCTGCTAAGCGTTTATGAAACTGGCCGCAGGCATGCTTACTGGCGGCATGTCTCAGTCGACTGGAGAGTTGCCGTTGCACCAGCGTCGACTGACTCGCGCCAATCGGCGTGTCCAACACATCGGACGTGCGACGCTCCTTTTCCGGTGATCTGAGAAACAGGGTAAAACTCAGTTGACACAAAAAACAGAACACAAAAATACTGTAAATGATGAGTAAACGAGTAAATGACAATAGCGGCGCTTTCATCGATTTTACTTATCACAGCTCACAGGCAACGCCTATAACACCGTATGAAGCGCATGATAGACGGATATGGACGGATAACCGGCGCATGCGCCCGCGCGCAACAACTGACCGATCATCGCCCGTGGACGGTGTTGTCATGGCGATCACCGAGCGATTGTCCCCCTGATCACCATGTTGACTCTCAGAGACGGCGTTGCGAATCCGGTTCAGACGACGGTGCAGATCCACGGACGGTCGTGGCAGGTGCGACTGGGAGCCTGCAATGTGCATCAGTGAATGTTGCTGAAACATGGCACATCTATCGAAAATATAAACGCATCTCGATGTTTGCTTGAACTCGCACTTTGCAAAACGTCTGATCATCTGCCCTCGCTCTGGCCATGTACGCATAAATTGCTCCCACAAGCCCTTCACCTTCACACCAACACATCCACTATACGGCGCAGAACAACAATTTCGCTCAGTTCGTCCCAGTCTGCTTAGTTTTCCAGCCTGCGTCTCTGCATGTCCACAGTTTCTAAAATGCAATAACGCTGTGAGCGTTTTCCAGTTTTCAGTAGTTACCACAAGAATTCCCCATAAACCCGCCATCTTTCCCATCGTAACATCAAAAAAAGAAACCGGCTCATAAAAATCAAACTCGTAAAAAGCCGTAAATCTACAAATCACACACTTCACTGACAACAATGCGTGTCCCATTGTGGGTCCGTTATCCGTTAGAATACGCTGGCTGTTCTCAAAAGCAGCATATGACAGCAATCCACGTACCGTTGCTACCAAAATTATTAATGGAACATTCCTATTATCCAGCGAAAATGATAAATTTGCTAAGATGGAATGCAAAAAAAATCCAAAATAACTAAAACACCATTTTCGCACTGAAAATGTTCGCTGTTTTTTTTACGTCACACCTCACAACAAAATTGTCCCTCCGATTATCTACGTACTCGGACCGTTGAGTGAACGCAAATGATGCACAAAAGAGCCAGCCGCTAACCAAATAAACAGCAACACAGCCGCTAGTCACACCATGCAGCTGTTTGCGACCAAGCCGTGTTTTTCATTCCATTATCCCACGCGTGCGCGCAACAAGAGAAAAAAAATGTAAATACGCACTACAAAAGTAACATACAGTCCCCGAACCTGCTCGCGCCGGCAAAACGTTAGTGGGCCGAAAATACTGTGTGTTCACAGGCTCGTGTTAGGAACGAGAGACAGACCAAATGCACAAAAGCAGCAACCAGGAAAAATGGAGCTTTGACGCAAAACACGCAGCTACACCGCAGCACTGGTGGTGTGCCCAACAAAAAACTGTCTGGGCTTGCTGACAGCTAAGATACGAACCGGCAACTGGTCAGGAGATAGATATGGGCATGGCGACAGGCGTTTGGTGGTCGTCTTTGATTACACCCCTTTCAAGGCTGGTAAAAGAATGAAGAAAAAATGAAAGGACAATGGCTTCAAGCAAGCTACAATGCTTTCTGGTTTTAACCGGTTAGTCATGGACGACTGACATGGCAACAAGAACTGACTTGTTGATTGTGGTTGCTTACTAAATCCATTTGAACTTTCAATAAGCAGCCAAGCCACTCACTCGCAAGCTCAACAGCAAGTATAGCACACACATACACACACAACACTGATCAAACAAAGTCTTTAATGCACACCACTGAACGTCTATTAGTTGCGTATGACGCGTGTGCCAGGCAGCCTATTGTTGCAAATTCAATATCAATTGCACAGAATGCAAGGCATGAGAGAGGACAGGAATGGAACGGGGGGTGCACTGACCGGCAGCATTGGCAGCAGTGGCGTGGTGTATTCGTGAGTGCAGCGTTGGCGAAACGGACCGTCGGAACACGTCCGTGATTGACGCGGTGACACGCGAGAACGAGCTCAACCGAGACCGATGCGCTGCAGCCTCGTGGCCGGTCAGGCCGCTCGCCATTGAATCGTATCTGCAACGTCAACAAACGTACGCGAATGCGCGCATTTCTGCTGTGCTGCAGAGCTGATACCACGCGGTGAGCCAATTCAAAGGCAGCTGCTTCAGTGCCGATGCCATTGAATTCGTGACCTGCGTTCGTTCGTTGTGACAGCACGTTTCACATGAATCATGCAAGCAATCGAGTGGTTCGCACCGCCCGCGCACACCTCGAATGTATCTGCGCGTCCGCACCCCTGCTCGGCTGTCGCGTCATCGTGAGCAGCGCGTCGCGGGCGTCGTCGTCCGGGCTGGAACTGTCCAGACTGATCTGCGACAGTATCGCGCGCAGGCGGTCCTCAGTCGTCACGAGCGTCTGCTTCAGTCGACTGAGATCGTTGCGCACCGGCAACGGTCGAATCAGCACGCCGGCGACGCTCAGATTCAACAGCAGAGCGCTGACGATCCAGATGCTGCCACGGAGGCCGTACGCTGCAACAACGCAAACCAACAGTGCATACGAGTGACCACCTGGAAAACATCCGATGTAGACGGGCCGCTGCTGGGGCCTCCTCAGTGACGTGCGTGCGAAAAGCAACAACCATCGGGTGTAGTAAGTGACAATCAACGATCAGAACATGCCAGTGTGTGGTTCGGAAAACAGCAACATTTCGGAAACAATACTTGTCGTCAGCCACAGAACGAATGGCGCCATGACGAACGTTCCGATGCCGGAGCCTGAAATGGCAAGGCCGGTGGCGAGCGCACGTTTGCGTTCAAAGTAGAGTCCGACCGCGACCAGCACCGGTAGAAAGATCAGGCCGATGCCGACACCTGAGTTTTGAAGAACGGCAGTGATTGGCTGGGGAATAGCAATCTGAGATACGGTGAAACCGCGAGGGAAACGTTCACAAAAATACAGGGTGGGCCAAAAAAATGTTCCATTTTTAAACTGCTGTCACTGGCTGGTGTTTTAATATTATGAGCTGAAATTTTCAGCACTGATAAAACATGTGTTGCCATTTTACTGACAAAAATTTTTTTCGACATATAATTCCTAGCGCTCACTGTGGCAGATTTTCTAAAAAGCTCGAAAAATCAACAAATTGACTGAAATGAGTGCAAGAAAAAATTAGTATCAAGATGCGTGATTCAATTTTGAAACTGTTGCGAAAGTGACAAATTGGTCTTTTTGGACACCCGTGATAGTTCAATTCATGCGCTCAGAGTGGAAAGGTCTCACACTTGAATTGCATTTGAGCACCTCGAGCGAAATTCTGATGTTTCACAACGGACTCGAGTCAGCAGCCATGCGACTGCGACAGAAAGAATTGTTCAGTTGACTTTTTGTTTTCTGTGTCTGTCTTTTTCTGTCTGTTAATTTGTTTCTTTTGAAAAGTTTTTCTGCAGTTTCAATAAAAACAGTGTTTCAGTTTGAGTTTTCTGCAGTTTCGTCATGGTTAAGTGGACAACAGAACAACGGGTCTGGTGTGCTATCTGGTGGGAGCAATCTGAAAGTTTTTCTGCAGTGACTCGCTAGTTTCGCGTAAAAGTCCATCCAGCCGCTGCCGGACGACAAACCTTGATGATTATTTGGATGTCTATGAGCAATGATTCGTTGTGAATTCTTGGTTAAAAATCTGTTTTTTTGAAAATTTGGGAATTTTTAATCATTGTGCTGTAAAACTGAATCTACTTGACCAAACTGGATAAAAATTTTGTCAGAAAAATGGCATCACATGTTTTATCAATGCTGAAAATTTCAGCTCATAATATTGAAACACCAGCCAGTGACAGCAGTTTGAAAATGGAACCTTTTTTTGGCCCACCCTGTATGGTTACAATGAGAAACTACTGACCACCAATGATACTGAACGTGATTATGAATCCACCGATGCCGTCCATGAACGAACTCGCGAACACTCCGAAAAACGATATCAGACACCCGGCGACGCAGACCGGGCGACAGCCGAAACGGTTGATCAATCCGCCAACAAGTGGCCCTGTACAAGTTTAGCATTTTCAGCAGTTCGAAAACAACGTTCAGTCAGCACCAGACCCGCAGTATCATCCTATTCCTATCTTTGACCTCGCTCAAACCGAACAGCGTCCCGTTTGAGGGGCCGCGCCGCACCGACGTGCAGCATTCCTGTGACAGGTCTGCCTGCTGACAGCCGAGTACAGTACAAAAAACAAAAATCCGAAATCTCCTTTGCGATTGTGAACATTTGACGTCTCAAATTTCATAAAACGACAAATAACGCGTTGAAAGACTCCAACAAAAAATCAGAGTGATCAAATTCACACAGCAAAGAGACACAATTGAAATACCTTCCATGCACGATATGGCGACCATGAGTCCGCCGGGCAGCGCGACCATCGCCTTGCCTTGGTTGTACTTGACTTGCAGTTCCGGCATCAACACACCGTACGCGTACATGAAGCCGTCACCAATGAAGTGCACCATGAACGTGCATGCCACAATCACCCAACCGTAGCCGCCATCCGGTGGCACAGGCACAAAGTCAGTCGCCACGTCCGCTGTCACGTCTGCTTGGCCTTCTGCAATGTATGCGCAAATCAATACTGCTGATTCAGCAATGTTCTGTTCTGCTACTGCGTAAGCCAAGCCATAAATCGCATTCGCCCACGCCCACCATAATGTTTCTGCTCCATGATCAGATCATCAAGGATATCCTGATTTTGAATGGTTGTCAAGGTCGCTTCGCTCAACATCGAATGCACGTCGTCGGCGGCGTTGTTGCCGTGTGACGTCAGTCGGTGCAGCTGATTGTGCTCCCTCGCGTCGACGCTGCGACTGCTCGGAGAAAGAATCGGCGACGTCACTTGTGGCTGCAAACAGATTGCCGTGCAAACCGCAAAGAATTTCATGCTGAACACTGCAACGCGAGTGATGACCACCGGAATGCAGACAGAGCCAGCCGACCAGCGACGTTTCAACGGAACCATCAGCGCCCATACCAATGCACATTGCACACCCCTATGTTACGTCGCTCACTAGCAATTGTTCGTTGGTGACAATACGATCCTCCGGCACCGGCGGCAGCGTCGTCTCGCCCTCGCGAACCAATCGATTCGGCATTCGATTGGCGCTCTCAGCGGCCGTCGTGAACAGCTCAGCGTTCTTCGTGAAATCAAGCACCGGACTTTGCGTAGACTCGTCGTCGTCGGCATTCGAAGCTTCTGAAATTTATTTTGAAATTCATTCGATATCTCCAATACAAATGTGGAAGTTGATTTCAAAATCAAGTTTGACCTTGCTCCATTGTCTCTGATCCACCGGCTACAGGCTAGTGCTTGCTTACCATCTTGATTTTGCTTATCCCCTTTGGCAGTTCCATCGAGGAACTTTTCAAGTTCCTCCACAGACCCTGAAGCAACGTCGTCTGTTTTCGGTGTCAGTTTATTAGACTCTTGCTCTGACATACTTTCGCAGGGAGTACTGCTCGTAATGTTGCTCGACGATATCGCAGCAGTTGTCGTACCGTTATGAATGTCCAGATCCATTTCAAGTTCATCAGAATGAGATTTGTGGCAAAAAATCAATTGAGTTTCATTGAAACGAAAACCTTCGAAATTCGAACCAACGTGGCAATCAATCCGGGGGTACCAGGAACTGGGAGATCAAATAATGACTAGAATGGCGAATGATGATTCTCAATGGAAGACTCAGACAGCGTACGCATCTGGATGCATTACAATTTCCCGGTGATTATTCATATAACTTGCGCGATGAAAAGCACAGCTCGCCAACGCCAGTTTGTTCTCCGTCCCCCCGTCTATTTTTTCAATTCTTTTGTGGATGTCTCGTGACGTGAGATTGGGTGGCTGGTTGGTTGGCTAATTGGCTTGCCTCGCCACGCGTCGTCAAACGCGCAACGATGCTACACGTTTGTGGTGATGATCAATCTGAATTGCAAACAATAAAATTGTGGTTGGTGGAGTGTAGGACTGAGTAGTGAAAGCGGGACGATGGGGAACATATTTTTGCCGATGGGATGTGGGGGGGAGCAGTAGCGAAAGTGCGGGGAGGGGGGGTGGGGCCTCGTAATGCTTCTTTATTCAAAACGCACGCGCACGGGCATCGGCATCGCACCTGCACTTTCCAATGAGCATGCAGCACACGCACAGCACCTAGAAATATACACGCACTGCGTCCCAAGCGATTAGTACATTTGCCAAACATTCTAAACAAAACCCCGTAACACAACAATGAACTCCAAAACATAATTCTACCAGGACTTTAATAGAAATTGATTTCTGAAACTGAAAAATTGGAATGACACAAAGAAACGATCAAAACCGACACAAGCTTTGTTTAGTTTTTTTGGCACAAAAGCAGAAACAAAGCAACGACACATAAGCATTCCTCTGCCTGTCGCTCACGAGCGTTTTTCATTCCATTTTTTTAAAAGAAAAATCAGTTTGACGTGCTCGTAACGAAAAAACAGATTTCGGAACCTGAAACTGAAATAATTCAATTTTTGGAAAATATCCTGAAAAAATTCGGTTCGAATCACCAATCAAAAACTGCGGAACAAAGAGCAAGCCGAACACAAACCGTCGTCAGATTGCTGCTTGTTGATGCTTCCTGGCCGAGGTAAACGCAAAATGTGCTGCTTTTTTGGTGTAAAGATGACAGACGTCTTTTGCTCGTCTTTATCAAACAAAACAAGCATCACATGATACCAACTCCAATAGAAAAATGAAAGCTTGAATCGCTCCTCACTCCCACTCCACCCAATCCAGACAGAGCAGTCACAGTTAAAAAACATCATTGATTTCGCACGATCATTCAATTCATTTCCGTGCCAAATTCTGAACAGACACAGCAATGAAAAACATCAGAGAGAACCACGACTGCTCACACAAGAAGCAGCACCACATTGATATAAACCCAGAACACGTTATGAAAACAAAACATGAGCGGTTAAAAAACATGACGACAACAACGATAAGAAACGGCGATGACTTGCTGAAGCAACAACTGCAGAATGCAGCAGGGATTGAATCAAAGTGTGCTTGTGAGCAGCTGAAGCAGATCAATTATTTGCTGCTACTAAATCGTTCACGTTCACTTCAATCACAGCTGAAAGCTTGCCCGGTCCTTTCCGCGACGTCGTCGCCGTTGAGTTTCTGAAACAAATTGCAATTCAGCTTAACGAAACATCATAAGCATGGAACGAGCACATGAAAAACTTTACTCTCCGCAGCAATCTGCAGCAGCAGCACGTGCGAGTCGGTCAGAGTGCAACTGTACAGGATCACCGGAAAACGTCATGGTGACTGGACGTGAATCGATTGAGCTCAAATCAAAGCCCTCCTTCCACTGAGTAATTACGCGTTGTGCGACTTTCTGAAATTTGTTTTGTGAAAAATTTTTGTGAAATCATTTCTGACAGTCTGGGCAGAACGTGACACCGACGGTTCGTTTTAGATTATTCGACTTTCGGATGCCGTTTTTTACGGTCGCTGATTTTTACGGGAACACATGTAGGGATGGCACGGAAAAGAAACCGGTTTTTTCATAAAAAGAGACCGGTTTTTAACCGGTTTCTTTTCACGCCGAAAATTAAAAAAAACGGTTTTTTACCAATAGAAATCTGAAATTTCAGTCGTCGAAATAAATCTAAAGTTTCAGTCGTCGAATCCACCACTCAGTTCTGTTATTCAGTTCTGTTGTCTGTTGGTGTCTAGAACACCGTTGATTATTGGTCACAAACTGACAAGAACAAGTTTTTGCCAGCTTTTCTTGCTCAATTGTGTGTTTGGCATAATCCAGAGCAATATTCTGAAGCTGGAAATCAATTCTCGAGATAGAAGTCCTGTTTTAAAACAGTTTCAAAACCGTGAAAAGAAACTGGTTTCTTTTCCCAAAATATAAAAAACCCGTTTTTTGCTCAGACCAGACCGATTTGAAACGTTTAGTGTTGTGTGCACAACTAGCACAAGACACGTGAAGTTGCGAAACAAGTGAAAAAATTATATGAAAAACTCACAGTCCGAAATTGAAAAAAACGGAAAATACGGTTCCCGCTTTTTTCAAGGCACCAATTTTTACCCTAAAAAACGCGTATAGAAACGCGTTGTTTGCCGGTGTAAAAAACCGGTATTTTTTCCCACGCCAACCTAGTTTTATAAAAGTAAATAGTTTCTCTCTCTGAAAAGTACGAAGTCTTACTCCAGCGTGTTCCAAAAATTACACCACAACAAATTTCTGTTAAATAATCGAACTCAAAGGTCATTGTTGACCGAGGCTTCAAATTGAATTTTTTCTGCAAATTCGGCACCGAATTGTTTCATAATGCCGAATTGCCTTCACTAATTTTAATTTATTATGAATTTTTCAAAGTCTAACTTTTGGAACACCTGGAGTAAAACTCCTCACTTGTCAGTCACTACTCACTTTTATAAAACTGACCACTGGTTTCGAAAGTCTGTATGAGAACGTCGAATAACCGTGTCGAGATTCGATAAAGTTCGTTTGGAATGACAGGACAGCGTTGTTCATTGGCGGAAAGAACGCATAGGAAGCATTAACAGAGGAGTTTTTTTGGTTTTGTGGTCGTTACCGCTTTCGAGCGCGTTGAGTTTAAATACAAATTGAGAATTGAGGTGGAGTCTGAAATCACATACAGGCAAACACAAAACGCATTGGAGTAAAAAGTTTGAAAATTGAGTAACAAAAAAACCTTATTTCGAAAAGCTCCACAACGGTTACTCACTAGAACGAGAACCAAATCAGCGCGTTTCGATTCGAAGAACTTTGAGCGGAAATCCTGAACCAGATCTTGAAGAGGGTAAGCAGGTAAGGCCGGGCCGATTTGTGTCGTCGCTTTTAGCGTTTTAGATTAAAACTCCAGATTTAGCTGGTTCCTATTCGCGCTTTGTTTCTCAAAATTCAATTCCATCCACTTCAAACAACACAACGGACCACAATCGTCGTCGTCAATTTTTTGTTCTCTCTGTTGTTCCTCCCTTCATTAATTTCCAAACATTTGCAAATCAAGAAAAAAAATTATTTTTTCAAAATCATTTTTAAAGCGCGTTTTATTTTACGCTTTTTGAATAAAGTAGGCAAACCTCGACTGCTCGCTGCTAAGTGCTGGTTGAGCTGAGCTACTTTTTTTGTTCTGTTCTGCTGTATCGATTTTAACAGAGTACGTCCCCTCGGCCTCACCTCACCTCAGAGTCCAGAATCAGAAAGACGTGCGTGCACCGTGCTCGCACAGCACGGCACGGACTCGGAGTCGGACGAGTTGTGTTGTTGTGGCCAATTTACTGTTTCATCTTCATTTCATTTATCCAGGTTACCCTGATCTCTATTTTATTCTGTTGAAATTGAAGTGAAGAGAAAAGGCGATCGCGTCGCGACGTTCATTGTGTCAACGATTCTTTTTCTTTCAATTCAACCACCACAACACTCACACGCCACACGTCGTGCACTCGTGAACTGGCCAGCGAGCTAACGAACTCCATTTTCCACACGATCTTATTTTTGACAATTCTTTTTTATTTATATCACCAATTTTGCCGCACACGAGCCCACAGCCACCGCATAAAAGAACGTGTTTTTGAGAAAAGAAATGTCCGCCAGCTTGCTTCCGCCGGCTGGCCCGTCAAAACGGCGAACAAAACGGTACGTTTTTATGTTTCAGAAAATTATTTCTCGCTTGGAATATTTTGTGGTTGCAATTCGAGGTCTCGGAGAAGCATTCTCTTCGGTTCGCCTGCGCACATATTGTGAATTTATTCAAACGTGTCCGGACTAAAATTACGTCATTTGCTTTAAAAACGCCCGTTTGTCAAAGTACGGGCACTAAAATTTCAGTTTGGTGTAACTGATTCGATATTCACCATTTGTTTACGGGAAGAAATCGGTTAAACGGAAAGTCCGGTGTGGTGTGAACGACAAGCGCATGTTTTGCGGCACATGACGTCATTTCAGTGGGACACGTTTGAAAAAAAACATGTTACCACAATCTAAACAATCTCTGAACAAAAAATAATAATAAATCAGTAGTTTCTGTATCACGGTTCGAAGATCGAAGTGAAATCGTAATACAGACTGATGATATAAATGAGGAGGGGGTAGTATAGAGGCACCAACCACCGTTTGTACAATTTCGTTGTGTTGTGTTGTGTTGTGTTTTGAATTTGGCGTTATTGTTTCTGAATGGCCTGTTTGCATGCAGCGACAGCGTCTATGACGCGACGTCGTTGTTCACGTCGCATCTGCACACGACGCTCGACCATTTACGCGAGGTCTGGGACCGCTGCGGCATGGACGACGCCTTGCGAGGTGAACGTGTCTCGGCCGTCTATGCGCACTTGAATTCGCTGCTCGATGCCATGGTCAGTTGTTACAGTCGAACTCTAAATTATAGGGAATCAGCTGATTGGTTGGTGATCGTGATTCATGCGTTCTGTGCAAACCAATCGTAAAGTCATAAATCCTTTCTATTGTTTTTTTCTCCTTCCAGGTCACCGAAGAAGACGACATGCTTCGTAATCTTCAGTCGAAGATCGACCGCTACGAGCTCGAGCTGTGCGACCTGCGTGCTGAGCTGCAGCTGGAGCCGTTCGTCGCGGAGGTTCGGTGGAGTTTTTGTTGTTGTTGTTGTTATTATTATCTTTGCGTGTAAAAGTTTTGTGCTTAACGCGGGAATCGAAAATTGGTCAAGTGATCAGTTAGTCAGTCAGTTTTATTCTGCAGTGCACGGCATAATACCAGGGAAGTGTCAGACACCATGAGTAGGCAAGTGAGTGATACGAGTCCACAGGGCACAGGGCCACTTTGAATTGCCGCGTCAAACATGAAACTGCAGACTTTGACTGCAAACGCATTGCGTCGCAGAACTAAAAGAAGGGACAATACATTAAACCGATTTCTTTCGGTGTTTTACTGAACTCGGTTTTTATCGCGCCGTTAATAAATCTGACTAATTTCCTGTTTTCAATGATGTTTTTCCAGGGCAACCTGCTCGCTCAAGAAGAACAACTGCGAGAGGCGACGCAGGCCGCTAAGGCCGAGAAGCAACGGAGGTCAGTGAGACCAGAGCAGAGTTTTGTTACTGAAAAACGAAAATGCTGATTCGTCAGTCAAAAAGTGAGACCAAACGACATAATGCCTTCCGAAAAATTCAGCGACATGGCCGTTACGTTTCAAAATTATAGGCGTTCAGCTGATTGGTTGGTTGGTGACGTATTCGTTCAGCTGACAGCCTATACTTTCGTGTTCTGCAGTATAAACGAAAAACTCCATGTTTTAGGCTGGACGAACTCCGACGCCTGACGGAGCAAGACCGACGGGCGTGCGACCGTCTGCAGTTGGAGGCGCATCCGCTGACCAGAGACGGCGCGGCCTCGATGGTGCCGTCCAATAAGCAGATCGCCTCACTCCAAGATCACGTGACGCAAATGAGTACACTGCTGGTGAGTGCTAGTTGGGCCTCTTTTTGGATTTGTGGCACAACAACAAAGTCGGTAAAAATGAGTGAATAGTATTTTGTTTTATTTTATGTTATTCTATTGCTGTATTCCATGTTTGTTTGTTTTGCCACTATTGTATTCACAAATCTCAAGTCTACTCCAAATGAGGTTTTTTATTGAGTTTTTTGGGCAATGGGCACACCTGAAGAGACCACCATTGCTCGGCGTCTTGTGCTTAGGTCGAAACGCCACTTGTTTGTTGGTTTTTTATTTGGTTAGATTTCCTGGGCAACCAACCGATTAATTGTCGCAACCGGAATTCAGTCAGTCCACGCTCTGGGTGCCTATTTGGATTAGTGCACAGAAACAAGCGCACGGGCACTCGAAGCATTGCAGTGTGTTGTTGTATGATGGTTGATTCCAAATCTACAAAACAGCTGACTGATTGTGATTGCGTTCCAATATTTGGAATCCTGACCGAGCCAACATTTGTGGTGGGTGACAACATAGTATTGTGGATTTATTCAAACGTGTCCGGACTAAAATGACGTCGTTTGCTTTAAAAAAAAGCTCGCTTGTCAAAGTACAGGCACTAAAATGTCAGTTTGGGGTGACTGATTCGACATTCACGATTTGTTTACGGGAAGAAATCGGCTAAACGGAAAGTTTGGCTTGCTGTGAACGACAAGTGCATGTTTTGCGGCACATGACGTCATTTCAGTGGGACACGTTTGAAAAAATAGGTCATACCATAACGTGAACACGATGCGTGAAACGGTACTATGTGCACACTGTTTTCGGACATCAGCCAGTTTTATAAAAGCTTAGCAGTCCAATAGTGCTACACCACTGAGCCACTGAATGAAATCATAAGACGACGCACTTCAATTTTCCAGCTTCACGTTGAAGAGAAGACATTGGCGAATTAGTTTACGTGAAAAAAACTGAACTGATGCGTCATGATTTCAGGGGCTCAGTGGTGTAGCACTATTACTGCTAAGTTTTATGAAACTGGCCGCAGAATTTTTTCTCACTCACACCGAACGCGCAGGAGTCGAATTTGGCCGAGTTCACTGCGGCGCGCGGCGAGCTCGAGCGAGTCTTTGCGCGTCTGGACCGAAGGCCGACGAGAAAATTCGAACGCGACGTTCTCGGCAGTGCCGAAGAGTTCGTGCTGTCCGCGCAGAACATGGAGTGCCTCCGGCTGGTGCTCGAACAGGTCAGGTGTACAATTTGTGTACATTCAAAAGAAGTGATTTTTTGATTTTTGATCAGAGGCTGCTTGCAATGAGTCGTTGAAGGTTCCTATTCTAATCCTAAAATGATAAATTTGGTTTTTGCATTTTTTTCTTTCCTGTGTTCGCTGTACCGTGCGCCGTCTTTCGTACGCCATTTGAACTATATGTTTCAATGTTCGATATTTTGATTTTTTTCTGATAAGAACAAGAACTGTTTTGTTATGGATGAACTTGTTTTTCACTACATGTATTCCACATTGAATTTCTTGTGGTCAGTATTAATGCTATTCATGTTGAAGGCGTATAGCAGTTATTCACTGCGCAACCTGCATGAGAGCGTCCTGTTGTTTTTTTGCTGCATGAATTGTGCGCTTCAACATGAATGTTCGTTTTTGAAAGTACGGGCGGACAGAAGGAATTGCTTACAGCCAATCATCACGCTGCACTGTGCTGCATGAGCTACGCAGCGAATCAGTGACGTTTCACCGTTTTTTTTTCAGGCTCGCACCGATTATGCGGTGTACCTGAGCGAGCTGAAGAACAAGATCCAAGAAGTGAAACAAGAGCTCGAACAGTGGTGGCAGCGGTGTCACGTCGCGGACGAAGACCGTAACTCGCTGCCCTCTATGGATGAGGGTACGCGTTTTTTTTCTTCTACATGTTTTTCAATATTTTTTATTGCTTTTTGTTCGCGAAGAACGTTCCTAATTTTTTTCCAGAGAACTTCACCGAGCCTGCGTGTGAGATGTATCGTAGTGAAATCGTGAAAATTTGTGAAAAATGAACTTGTCTCGAATTGAAATTGAGATGTGAATAGATAAATCTTGAAAAACGTCCCTTTTAAGGTTGTTTCTTTTAATTTTTTTTGAAAATTTAAAAAAATCTTCTAGAGAACTTCACCGAGCACGCGTACGACGTGTACCGCGGTGAGATCGCCAGGTGGCAGGCGTATTTCGACGCGCGTCAGGCGGTGCTGGCGAAGGTGAACGAATGGGAGCAACTGTGGCACGAGAAGCTGCAGCTCGAGGAGCACGAGAACGATCCGCAGCGCTACAAGAACAGGGGCGGCAATTTGGCGAAGGAGTTGCAGGTGATCGTGGACATAGTTGTTTGGAATTTTTTTGAGTTTTTAGTGTTTTATTCAGTTCATTATTATTGCGCTATACACGCACGGAACGTGGAGGCGTACGGAATGGCCGATTAAACACCAGGGAGCAAGGAGCCCGCGAAATTTGAAACAAAGAGAAAAGAGAAAGACCTTGAATCTCCGATTGTGTCAAATTTGACGTGCATTTTAACTTTCGCATGCGATCTCGTCCCTCTCACTGCCGCTCACCGTTTTGCAGCGTTCGACAGCGCTGGAGCGTTCGCTGTTGCCGCGCGCACGTCGCGAGCTCGAGCAGGCGGTCGTCGAGTGGAATCGAACGCACCCGGCGCAACCGGTGCTCGTGAATGGCGTGCACCCGGTGGAGTTCGTCGACGATCTGCTCGGCAGGCATCTGCAGCAGAAGGAGATCGACAAACAGAGAAAGGTGCGTTCAAGCAGATGGAGCAGCTGCTGCTCATGGTGTTGCTTTGCTGCGACTGCTGCGAGTGACTCGGCGAGTTGCACGAGACAGGCGGAAGGAATCACAAACGCCGCCACAGTCCATCTGGATAATATATGCAACATGACGTGATGACCAACCAATCAGCGCTGAGAGTTGCTCATGACCAACTAATCAGCGCTGAGATTTAATTGTTCATGACCAAGCAATCAGAGCTGAGAACTGCTATGACCAACCAATCAGCTAGTTGCATATATTAGCGAGATAGACTGTAGATGAGCACGCGACGAAACGCGCCTCTTACCACGCGTCTTGGTGGTTTCTGAATATCCAGTGGGCGTGCGTTCATTTGCGTCCCGTTATTTCCGGCCCACGCATTTCCGGCCCACTCATTTCCGGCCCACTCATTTCCGGCCCACCCATTACCGGCCCCGTTCATTTGCGTCCCACGCATTTCTGGCCCACTCATTTCCGGCCCACCCATTACCTCAATAATTCGCTTCCAGTGACTTCAACTACCACCCACTGCTATATTTCATTAGGAAATTCACATTGATCAGGCGGTTACACTTTGAACTAGGGTTCGATTTTTTTAAATTCTTTTTTCAATCGGATTTTTTTGTGATGCATCATTATTAAAAGATGTGCATGTGCTGTAGTGGTGCCCCTGTCCTGTAACACAGAAAAGAAAAAATGCCAAAACTGAATTGATCATTTTCACCTTATCAAAAAGGCTTGGCTTAGGATTAGGATTAGGTTTAGGATTAGGAATGATTAGGATTAGGAAACACGACCTGGTTGTGGATCCACTGATCCACATGTCCAAATTGGTTAGAGGGGCTATTTTCATAAAAGTTTTTGCTAATTTTAAGGATTAAAATGATTGAATTTGGCTCTGTGTTCAATGAAAAATTTGAACTCAGCGCGTCAGCGCGATTCGAAAGCTCTTATTTTTGTCGACCCATGTCGCGTTGTTGTCATTAAAATTGAAAGTGCAAAATCAATCGGAACAAAGGAATAAATAAAAACACATGAACTGATTCATCGACGAAATTCAAACTGAAACATTTTTCCAATGTCATGAACAAATCGTGGCGAAATACAGCGAAGGAAGAACTGATTATTGGGCTGGGCCGGTAATGGGCGGGCCGGAAATGAGTGGGCCGGAAATGTCGGGCCGGTAATGGGTGGGACGGTAATGGGTGGGCCGGTAATGGGTGGGCCGGAAATGTTGGGACGCTAATGTGTGGGCGGGAAATGCGTGGGCCGGAGTTGACCCCGCACCATCCAGTGCTGTCTCGCGTGTACCAAAAGTACACACGTCCCACTTGACACAGCAAAATGTTCATTCGGTGGTACCGCATCGGCAACTCTCGACAGGATCTTACTGCACAGGTGTTTCATAGTCCGAGAAGGCTCTTCGTATGACCGCAACGAAGTGCCAATGAAACAACACGAAAGCGGACAAAACCCCCTATTTTCCGATCATCTCCTAGGCGGAAGCGAAGCGTCGCCAGGCGGAGAACGAGAGCGTCTGGGGCGCTGTTGGTCAAGGCACACCCGGCCGTCCCGCAACATCATCGAGCCTGAAACGCAAGGCGGCCGCATCACCGTTGCGCACGCAGTCGCCGGCGAAGGCGCCAACGCCCGCTTGCAGACACGGTTCAGGCTGTTTTGCAGGCTATTTCTTTCTTGTTTTTGAACATTGGGTACTCGATCAAACAAACAGAATTGAAAATTAACACCGTTTGCAAATAAGAGTGGGGGGGGGGGTCTAGCGCTACATGGGAAAGTTTTTAAACCAAGGGTGCAGGGATATTCTACTAATCAAGGCGCTTCAGGTTTACCCCCTGAGTACCCCCTGATTATGCCTATAAAGGTCGTTTTTAGGGTGCGGAAGTTGAAAAACCCTCGATTTTTTGCGATTTTTCGCAAAGTGTACCTTTTTAGCCCTACCGTATCTCGTAGTTGCACAGTTTCTGGAACCTCACACAATATTCACGTGAAAGATCTTGCGGAGTTCTTTAAGGCCCTGTATCAATGAGCCCTTGCAAGGGGGGTCCCTGAGGCGCTACGACGCTAGTTAAAATTACTTTTTTTTTAAATTACGCTATTTTTTTAAAACATTTTTTTGAGCTCATAAACACAATTTTTCGATTTTCATTTTTGGTTCTACAGGGGGTTTTCGGAGTCGCTGAATTCGAATCTGATCTTAGATTTTTGCCCCGGGCATTTCTTTGCCCTAAAATTAGGCAAAAACACATTTTTTTGCGTTTTCCAGTGTTTTTTGGTTTTAATTTTTAATTTTAAGTGCGGATTTTTTTAACAAAGCTGTTTTACAACAGCCTTACAACCGCTGTATCGGAATCAGTTTTGATATTTTGCAACTGACCACTTGCCCACCCAAAAAATGGGTAAAAAGTTGATTTTTTTTGCTTTTTACACACGTTTTCGTTTCACAGTGAAAAAATCAAATTAGAAACAACTTGTAATTTTAATTTTTAATTCTACACAGAGGGTTTCGGGGTCGCTGAATTCGAATCTGACCTTAGATTTGTGTCCCGGGATTTTTTTTGCTCTAAAAGTTGAGCAAAAACACATTTTTATGCGTTTTCCAGTGGTTTTTTGTTTTAATTTTTAATTTTAAGTGCGGATTTTTTAACAAAGCTGTTTTATAACAGCCATACAACCGCTGTATTTGAATCAGTTTTGATATTTTGCAACTGACCACTTGTCCATCTAAAAAATGGGTAAAAAGTTGATTTTTTTGCTTTTTGCACACGTTTTCGTTTCACAGTGAAAAAATCAAGTTAGAAACAACTTGTAATTTTAATTTTTAGTTCTCCAAGGGGGTTTTCAAGATTGCTGAATTTGAATCTGACCTTAGATTTTTGTCCCGGGCTTTTTTATTGCTCTAAAAATGGGGCAAAAACACATTTTTGTGCGTTTTCCAGTGGTTTTTTGTTTTAATTTTTAGTTTTAAATGTAGAGTTGATTAAAAAACAATTTCATAACAGCCTTACAGCGGTTCTAAGTTGTTATGAAACTGTTTTTTAAACAACTCTACATTTAAAACTAAAAATTAAAACAAAAAACCACTGGAAAACGCATAAAAATGTGTTTTGCCCCATTTTTAGAGCAATAAAAATGCCCGGGGCAAAAATCTAAGGTCAGATTCAAATTCAGCGATCTTGAAAACCTCCCTGGAAAACTAAAAATTAAAATTACAAGTTGTTTCTAATTTGATTTTTTCATTGTGAAACGAAAACGTGTGCAAAAAGCAAAAAAATCAACTTTTTACCCATTTTTTAAGTGGACAAGTGGTCAGTTGCAAAATATCAAAACAGATTCAGATACAGCGGTTGTATGGCTGTTATAAAACAGCTTTGTTAAAAAAATCCGCATTTAAAATTAAAAATTAAACCAAAAAACCACTGGAAAACGCATAAAAATGTGTTTTTGCCCAACTTTTAGAGCAAAAAAAGGCCCGGGACAAAAATCTAAGGTCAGATTCGAATTCAGCGACCCCGAAACCCTCCATGTAGAACTAAAAATTAAAATTACAAGTTGTTTCTAACTTGATTTTTTTTACTGTGAAACGAAAACGTGTGCAAAAAGCAAAAAAATCAACTTTTTACCCATTTTTTGGGTGGGCAAGTGGTCAGTTGCAAAATATCAAAACTGATTCCGATACAGCGGTTGTAAGGCTGTTGTAAAACAGCTTTGTTAAAAAAATCCGCACTTAAAATTAAAAATTAAAACCAAAAAACACTGGAAAACGCAAAAAAATGTGTTTTTGCCCAATTTTAGGGCAAAAAAATGCCCGGGGCAAAAATCTAAGATCAGATTCGAATTCAGCGACCCCGAAAACCCCCCTGTAGAACCAAAAATGAAAATCGAAAAATTGTGTTTATGAGCTCAAAAAAATGTTTTAAAAAAATAGCGTAATTTTTAAAAAAAAAGTAATTTTAACTAGCGTCGTAGCGCCTCAGGGACCCCCCTTGCAAGGGCTCATTGATACAGGGCCTTAAAGAACTCCGCAAGATCTTTCACGTGAATACTGTGTGAGGTTCCAGAAACTGTGCAACTACGAGATACGGTAGGGCTAAAAAGGTACACTTTGCGAAAAATCGCAAAAAATCGAGGGTTTTTCAACTTCCGCACCCTAAAAACGACCTTTATAGGCATAATCAGGGGGTACTCAGGGGGTAAACCTGAAGCGCCTTGATTAGTAGAATGTCCCTGCACCCTTGGTTTAAAAACTTTTCCATGTATCACGGAATGTTCCTAGGCCCCCCCCCACTCTTATTTGCAAACGGTGTTAACCTCTTTTTTCCCCCCACACACAACACACCAGCAATTATATTACTCTCAACCCTTTTTTTTCAAAAAAATAAAAAAAAAACCCCCCCAAAACCCTTTTCCACACCCCCAACAAAACCACCACCTTTCCCCACCCCCCTTCCCCCAAAATTCCCCCACTCCCCCCGCCCCCCACCCCCTCAAATCCCATCTTTCCGCGGCGAAGTCGCCCGCTACTGCGATGGTCAGTTTTTGCGGCTCAATGTTCAGTGGTTCGACGGATCGAATATCATCCGTGTGTCGTTGTACTGTATACTATTGTGGATTTATTCAAACGTGTCCGGACTAACGTGACGTCATTTTATTTAAAAACGCCCGTTTGTCAAAGTACAGGCACTAAAATTTCAGTTTGGTGTGACTGATTCGACATTCACCATTTGTTTACGGGAAGAAATCGGCTAAACGGATAGTCTGGTTTGCTGTGAACGACAAGCGCATGTTTTGTGGCACATGACGTCATTTCAGTGGGACACGTTTAAAAAAATAGGCCATACCTGATTGTTGAATCTATCTGATCAGCTAGCTGAATCGAGCTGTTTAAACACCCAACACCCCACTGTGTAGCTAGCTGAATCATAGCGGTTTGAACACCCAACACCAATTCTCGAAGTCTTCTTAAGTGTGGTTACACGGTGAAACAACAAACAATAATTTCGGCCAACTCTTCAAAATGACTTTAAAAAACATTTTGCCAGGCGCCACCGTCCACCGTCGCCCCACCGGTCGGACAGTCCCCTCGGCCGGCGCCTGCCCCTCCGGCGAGTCGGCTACCGGTCGCTTCATCCGCGTCTGCGTTGCACGCTGCTGCCAAGGTTGGACGGTTTTCCCAGATTGTAGTTTTGACCAGAGGTGTGCACGCCAGACAATTCTAGCCTGTCCCGGGTTGGGTTGCTGCGCGACGTCGACCCCACCACATTTTTTCCCGCAAATTTTTAGTGTCCCACAGAACTGACCTCTCAAAAACACGGTTACACTGCATCTGACTGTATGCTGTGTGCTTGCAAAAGTCCTGAGGCGAAGAGTCCTTGCAAAAGGAACGTTCTGAGATTCAAAACAACACAGCAGCTTGCATCTCCTGGGTGATCTTTGAACATGCCCGAGTGAAAAAATAAATAGACACTGGGGGCAGACTTCGCGAAGCGAAGAAAAATTTTGATAGTTGCTCCGCAAAATAACTTTTTTGATGAACATTTTTTTTATGATTTCTGCATTTTGACTGAAAGTTCTACGATGCAATTGTAGGTTTCCAAAAACCGGATTCAAATGGCCAAAAAGATGCAAATTGCACCCATCTGGAAGAAAAAACATGGCAGTAAACCACGAGTGGACAGACAAACAACAACAAACCTGCTTGAAACTAACACAGTGTTTGATAATTTGTGTTTGTTGTCCAGAGGGGATACCCAAATTTTGATTTCTCGCTTGAAAATAAGATTTGTTATGATAACAAGTTGTGAAAAGTTCTTTTTAAAGTGCTTAAAAAGAAAATTTTACATTTTTGAAGGTTTTTAAGTTCGGCAGGCGACTTTGCCTTTGAAATTAATTTAAAAATGGTAATTTGTAAAGTCTTCGCGCAGCGAAGAAAATTTTCAAAAAAATAGGTCCTGAGATCGCATTTTACCTTACGATTTTTGAATGTCATCCAAAGTATGTCGGCGTCTATGACACCCATTCAAATTTAAAAAAACACATGTTCAGAAATGGAGCGAACAAAAAGCTATTTGGACGTGATCGTTGATACGGTTAATACAACGAAAATATTGTTACATTGAAGATTGAATTGAACCGTTGTCAACAAAACACTGAACAATCTAAAAAACGAACGATGAATTCATGACTATTGCATGATTGCCATTGTCAAACGAAACATAAGGTGTCCGTCCATGGCTTGCGCCGCTAAAAAATTTCGGATCTTGAAAAAAATATACGTGAAAACATTCTTTTGAAGTGCTCAAAAATTGAGAGAAACGGAAAAAGCGACGCAAACGACCGATTTTTTGCGGTATCCAAAACTATTTTGCGTCATTGGCGCACGATTTCGCGTCAAAAAACCCTAGTTATCTGTACCACTGTAAATGTGCTTATTGCGCAGCGCGATTTCAAATACAAACACAAAAGTAGCAAGACACGTACTTTTGAAGATTTGTTTTGGTCAGTCAACTGAAATGTTCGAATTTTTAACTTTTTATTTCATATAAATATTTATTTCTTTTTTGAATATTTTGTATCTCCCATCCGAGGCGCTGCGCGACGTAGCCCCTCAGGCGCTGCGCGACGCGCGACGCTAGCCTGTCCCGGGACACCCTAGGAACACCCTATGCACATCTCTGGTTTTGACATTTAGCTGCCTCTATTTGTATTTAGTTTTTTGGCGTGCGTTCATTTGCGTCCCGTTATTTCCGGCCCACGCATTTCCGGCCCAACATTTCCGGCCCACTCATTTCCGGCCCACTCATTTCCGGCCCACCCATTACCGGCCCCGTTCATCTGCGTCCCACGCATTTCCGGCCCACTCATTTCCGGCCCACCCATTACCGGCCCAGCCCAATAATTTGCTTCCAGTGACTTCAACCGCCACCCACTGCTATATTTCATTCTGAAACTCACATTGATCAGGCGGTTACACTTTGAACTTAGGGTTCGATTTTTTAATTTTTTTCATTCGGATTTTTTCGTGATGCATCATGAAAAAATGCAAAAACTAAATTGATCATTTTCACCTTATCAAAAAGGCTTGGCTTAGGATTAGGATTAGGTTTAGGATTAGGAATGATTAGGATTAGGAAACACGACCTGGTTGTGGATCCACATGTCCAAATTTGGTTAGAGGGGCAATTTTCATGAGTTTTTGCTAATTTTAAGAATTAAAATGATTGAATTTGGCTCTGTGTCCAGTGCAAAATTCGAACTCAGCGCGTCAATTCGGTTTGAAAAAGCTCCTATTTTTGTCGACCTATCAGACATGTTGTTGTTATTGAAATTGAATGTGCAAAATCAATCAGAACAAAGCAATAAATAAAAACACATCAACTGATTCATCGACGAAATTTAAACTGAAGCATTTGTTCCAATGTCATGAACAAATAGAAGCGATACGAAAACGAAAATTGAAATAAAAAATCTAAGTATTTTTGTTAAAAGCATGTCGGTGAGCAGGGAGTACAATTTAGAGTGCGGTTTCAGTTTATTTTCGTTGTCCGTGGCGAAATACAGCGCAGAAAGATGATTATTGGGCTGGGCCGGTAATGGGCGGGCCGGAAATGAGTGGGCCGGAAATGAGTGGGTCGGAAATGTCGGGCCGGTAATGGGTGGGACGGTAATACGTGGGCCGGTAATGGGTGGGCCGGAAATGTCGGGACGCTAATGCGTGGGCCGGAAATGCGTGGGCCGGAGTTGACCCCGCACCAGTTTTTTTGCCCACCGCCGTTTGCGCTTGGCATCCCACTGTCCCATTCTTCGTCTTCTGCATGTCTTTTCCGCACAGACATATTCGCATTATTATTGTGCGTCTGCGTGTCGTTTTGGCTGATTGTATGCGTTTAAAATTATTTTCTAATTATGATTTTTTTCGAGAAAATGTCAATCACTTTGTGCTGCTGCTGGCCGAATTGGGCACTTCTTCATAAATGAAGTCGCTTAGAAATTTTCTTTGTTATTACGGTTCTTTTTCTTTGAATTTTGTTTTTAGTTTGACTTCTTAGAAGCTATGTTTTTTCCTTTCTTTGTGTTCTCAGCTTCACGCGCTTTTCGCTTTTTTTGCAGCCCCCGTTGGTGCCGAATCGGCCGGTGATGAGCGAATGGCGAGAACAGCGACCTGCCCCCGTTGTCCTGGACGCACCTGGCAGCGGCGCCACTGTCCCCATGCCCCTGCCCACGGACACTCTGCAGTCGGTGCGCTACTCAGAGTTTGCCGTGAGTGTTTTTTTTTGTGTTTTCACTTGCCACATTCTTGAGTTTTGCTCTTTTCCTGTTTTGGATTCCTTTTTTGAGGGTGTGGTGTATTTTGCCGCTGGATTATGGATTTGGCCTTTTTTGCTTATTTGTCTTCCCCACCGAAATCACTTTTTATTCACAATAATTGGTTGGTCCTCGTGTACTCATGAGTAGGGTTGGCACAGGGAAAAAAACCGGTTTCTTTTCCGTTTTAAAACCGGTTTTTTTCCAGTTTTTTCTTGAAAAAATAAAGAACCAGTTTTTTACCTTAAAAATTTTCAAACTTCGGGGTCAAAAATCACAGTTCTTCGTTTGATTGATAAAATGTAAAATTACATTTTTGAAAAAAAACGGTGCATTGAACTGTGTCGAACTGAACTGGTGAAGCGTCATTTTGCAGAAGCTTTTGTGGCAAGGGTCAAGTGAAATACGATGAAGACAAGGTGACTGCTAAACTAAGTGCATAGGCAGACTGACTGACGATGTTGTCGATTTGCAAAGGGTAACTGATGAAATGTTATTTTTCGAACGCAATCCGCTACCGGTTTTACTTTGCAGTTCTGCAAATCTCGCCCCCTAATCGGGGTCAGCTATACGTTCTCCTTGCAACCGTCCCTCCTCGCTCCCCACACCTACATGGTCACTGCCCAGTCTTTGTTTTCAATTTATTGAACGTGCTGCCCTGGAAACCCATAAAAGCGAAATTGATTTGATTTGAAACAAAAAATTGGATAGCATTAGGCGGCGAAAATAGCAAATTGGGTTGGTTGTATGCCCGAAAACAGCATGTTACGCTGCTCAAAAACACTAATTTTGATGTATTTCCTATTTTAAGTTCAAGAAGCCAAGTTCTGGAAAGTTTAGGAGCTGGGAAGCATTCGGTTTTTTATGGTTTTAAAACGGTTTTAAAACGGAAAAGAAACCGTTTTTTTTCTGACAATATAAAAAACCGGTTTTTTACCAACCCTACTCTGAGCCAATTTTAGTAATTGATTCTTGGTCGAAAATGTTTTTTTAATTTTTAATTTATTTGTACGCGCGCCGGTTCCGGAAACCCGAAGGTACCAAACTCCGGCGGAGACGGGCAATACTGCCCCGAGCCCAATTTTACCCTCGGCTCAGGAGGGAATAGACCATTAGATGTTCATTGGTCACTCTAATTTTCCACGAGTATGTCTTGTCCACAGCGAGGTTCGAACCTGGTACCTACAGAACTGTAGGCCGAAGTTCTACCGCTACGCCATGGACGCGACAATG